>DWNA01002963.1:0-10761 GCA_018249835.1 Heliconius besckei
CTTTTTGATTATTTAAGCTTATATATTTCTTACTAATTCTATTGAAAATTGAAAATAATTTCATGAATATATTTAATAAATATTCTTATAGTTGAAGCAGGCGTAGCCGCGTCCGGGTCCGCTAGTGACATATAATACGTCTAGACAATGTTTTGATTAATTTAATGAAACTTTTAACACATTTTTATATCTTAAGTCTATATCCCGTAATATATGATGGTAGGCATATGGAACCTAATGTTAAGTTACTCACTTTTCACGCAATATTTTAGAAGTTGTCTGGCGTCTCCAACGGAGTAACCAGAGACGATAAGTGCTGTGCATGCCTCTTTCTCGTCGTCCGCTGTCATCAATCTCTTCGTACATGTCCTCCAGGGTTGCTCATACTTTTAACGTGACCTACCTCCTTTATTCTCGATACGGCGTGTCCCTCTGGCTCTCTTACCACTTTTTTTATTTTTTGACGCTGGGAAATGCTTTTACGCAGACCATCCGCCCGCAGGACACATTTGTCCTGCGGGCGGATGGTACTGTGGGACTCATCGTGAGCAATACGATACTACCCACTGAAACCCAGCGGAAACCTTACCACCTAAATTGAGAGGATCACTCGCGTATGCTACTACGACACCTCGGTGGTAGGCCCGCTTATTGCGCGCCACCATCGCCTTTGGGTTCCTTCTAAAGCACCCGAAACCTCGATGACTGAGTGTACAAAGTCTAGGGTAGTTGGAGATGCAGGTACTGCCTCCTCCTGCCACCTATCCTTCGACGTCGGAGCGAGTCTGCGTTCGCTCTTGACTCTCGAAGCCGCTCCGCGCCTTCCTTCAATGCCATGATAGATTCACAGAAGGAGACCATGGCATACCAGTTCCTCTCACTTTCCAGCATGGCCCCCAACACACTGGGTAGTGAGAGGTCCCCACAGGTATGGTGCGTTGAGTCCACGGGTGCATTACACTTGTGGCACGTCGGCGACATCTCCCGACGTGCAATCTGGTGCAGGTATTTGCCAAAGCAACCGTGCCCTGTCAGTACCTGCACCAATCTAAATGTAAAGTTCCTTGAGAACCTGCGTTCTAGATGTGGGCGAATTGCTTCCACCGTAGGAAGACCTGCCGCCGGGTACCCCAGGTCCAACTTCCATCGTCGGATCAAGGCTTCGTCTGCCCTTCTCCTGATCCGCACGATTTCCTCCATTGATGGTCGTTCACCTCGCGACCGCTCACTTGTACGAAATGCATGAACTTTAGCGAGTACTTCCGCGTGTAACTCCCAAAGCGGATCACTCGCCAAGAGAGTAGCCGCCGTCCATGACACTGTACGGTAGCCCCGAATAGCTCTCACCGCTATGACCCGTTGCGCTTTTCGCGGATCCTGTTGTTCGTTGGATCCTGTTACGAACGGTGAGAGAATCCACCCACACGGGAGCGCCGTTCAGCGCCATAGATCTCAAAACGCCAACATAAAGCCGTCGACATGTGTAATCCGGACCTCCGATATTCGGTAGTAATCTACCGAGAGCCCCTGCGGTATTCACAAGCTTTGGTACAAGTTGAGCGAAGTGCTACGAAAACGACCATCGACTGTCCAGGATCAGGCTCAGATATTTCATCTGAGCCCGTAATTCCACCTCCTGTTCCTGAATGGAAAGAGTGGCTCCACGGGGTGGTCCCTTGCGTGGACCATGAAACAGTAGGGCCTCCGTTTTTGAACTGGAAACCCTGAGACCCAGCGATTCAATACGGTCAATAACACGAGCGATACCGAATTCAGCCAGACGTGCCGCCTCATTATAATTTACACCTCGGGATGTGATAAGAGTGTCATCAGCGTAGCAGATGACGCTCATCCGGTGGGGTAGGTGACAACGTAGGAGCCAATCGTATCCGAGATTCCACAGAACCGGGCCTAAAACCGACCCCTGTGAAACCCCACAAGCGACTCTTCGACGACCGATTTGCCCATCCCCTCCAGTCCATAAAATCACTCTTTCCTGAAGGTAGTCATTCAATAGCCGCCGGAGATAGAAAGGCACACCATGGTATCGGAGTGCCTCTCGTAGCGTCTCAAACGGCAGGCTATTAAAGGCATTCATTACGTCTATTGCTCTCTTACCACTTACTCTAACTAAAAAGATGTTTTGTCTTTCTTTTATCACTCATTTTTTCGACTTGTCTTCTTAGTCTCCTGAGCACGTGCTTCTTCATTCTCATTACAAATTATATTATAATAAGCTTCTATATTCTTTCAGCTTCTACATTTGGTAATTCCAACAATCCCCCAGTTGTGGTGGGAACGGGACGCCAAATGCCATATTCAACGATACGCCCTCTCATCCTCAAATTACCACAGAACTTCTTCTACATTACTTTTGATCTCCCCGGGAACGGAATGTCCGACCACCTGCCCGAAGGCGTCAGATTTACAATATTTGATCTGATACCATCTTTATTGAAAGTATCCGATCATTTTAAATGTGAGAAGTTTATTTATATTGGGCACTCTCTTGGCACTCTTCTTGGTAAGCCATAATATTTTCTTTGTGGCTTGTAAGATATATTTAAAGAATCTAGTGAATTTTCTTTTCATTTTCCATTTTCCGTTACTGTAACTGTTACAAAGATTAACTGTCAGGAAATAAGACTTCATTAAGTTAAATAAAAACAATGTTGCATGCAAAATTATAACTGAGTAAATGCGGCTGCGGTCTAGACTGTTAAGGTTGTAGTTTCGTTTCCCAATCAGGGGAATTAATTGTTTTCAGTTTTACGCTCTGGTAACAAAACAATACTTGACTTGCCTTGAAAAACAATACTTGCCTTGAAAATTGTGTGAAAAAGGGGCAACAGAGTATCTTAATACTAATTTATCTCAGACTATCCCGCTGCTCGGCTGATTTGGGCACAGTGTAAGATAAAAACTAAGAAATTTTCAATGATTTCAAATTTCATAAATTTATCAAAATATAAAGGACCATTTCAGGAAAAAATTTCAATATGGTATACCCAGGGCGTATGACAAAGATGGTAGAGTTAGATCCTATCCCAGCCTATCTGACAACGTTACCAGAAGAAATGAGTGAGTGGTACCAAGTAATATATGGCAGTCATTATGAAGATAGCCTATACAAAATACACACGAGCAGTATCGACACAGCTCCCAAGTACAGTTACGAGGAGGTAACGACTTAGGTCAGCCCAAGACTGTAGTGAGAGTTGCCACAACTCCACGCTTTGTCTTCTTAATATTAAATATTTTTTTATATATATGTATATATATATATTTCATCTTTTTCATTAGAATTAAGGGTATCTTAATAAAACACTAAATTCTACCTTTCAGGTAAAGAAAATGTTAGTAAAGGCAGAATATTTTACAGACTATGTGAAGGAAGGATATGTTAGGCAAGAAGAAGACGGGCTTTACAGGTAATAATAAAAAACTATTTTGGAAAAACAATACATTTAATAAATTTCAAGCTTCGCAACGGATTTTAATATTTCGTATATGGCACATAATTACCTTTATAAAAGTTTTGGAAGGTTCTGAGGCCGTCGTGGTGCAGGAGCACAAGCATGCCACTGTAAATACGACGCTCGTGGTCGATCTCCACTTGACAAAATATTTAATATTTTCATTTTGTCGGTCTGGTAACGAGCTGAAGCGCCGCGCAATGCCTTCGGAATTTAGCAGGAAGTAATGAACAAAAGTGTCTTAATGAAAACGGAATGAAAATAAAAAAAATAGATTTATAAAAAGATTTTTGTTACAGATTTAATCACGATCAAAGGATGAAAAGTTCTTTTAAGCTGCCTTTCTCACCGGACTATTTAAGACAACTATACACTCGAAGTACAACACCCATATTTGCAATATTTGCCTCAAATATTATCGATAGCGGAACTTACAGGCATACACCTTTTGCGTTTGACGAAAGCGCTTGGCCAAATGGAAATTATACATTTAAAATAGTGAAAGGCGGCCATAATGTACACATATTCGATCCTGATTGTATGGCGAAAGATATTTCTGACTTTATGTTAGAAGAAGTCAAAGCAAAGTTATAATGATAGTTCAAATAATAGTACCTCTCGTACTCGAATTTTTGACTCGATGTGAAATAATTATATTTAAGAAACATGTTTTTTTTCTCATAAGCGACTGCAAACGTAACGGGTTGTTATTTCGACTCCCACTAATTTGTAGTAGGTTTCCGCTCTAGGCATGAAATACTTATTATTTTCCTTTCCTCGTTCTGGTAACGAGCAAATCTGGTAGAGGTGACATGAGGTGAATGGACTGACAGACAATGACAAAACTACGGGATTTGGAAAGGATTTCCCGAAATTCTTACGGCACGGGAAAATACAAAAATAATATAAAAAATAAAAAATAATATAAAATACCTAGTAATATAAAAAACTAGCGACCGCGGCCTTGCTCGCTTAAACTTATTGTTGTATAGCTGAATAATACGAAATTTGTTCATAAATTGTAGCCTATTCTGATGCATAAGCTATATAAATGTAAAGTTTCATCTAAATCCGTTTAGTATTTTTTGCGTGAAAGTAGAGCCAACATCATTTATCCTTTCACTTTTATAATATTAGTAAAATAATATAAATTTCGTAGTATAACAGAAAGTATAAAATAAAAAAGGTATTTTATAACTAAATGTATTTTTATTTAGTGTTTCTTTTTCTTTTCTTTACCAATCTTCTTAGGAGACGACGACGACGACGACAGACTTAAAATTAAATTAAGTAATTTCTTAATAATTGTATAAATTAAATAAATTATTAATAATACAAAGGCAAGTTGATCTAACATCCACAACTCGTACCACGCGTATAAATGAGATTTAGATCTGAGGTGATATGCCCCTGAAATTATAAAGCAATAATTAGTTCACCTGGAACCGTTCCAATGGTATACAGGTCCGTACCTGTATACACTATGATTCTTTACGCTCTATCGCACGCCCAATATTTAATACATTGGCGTGCTAAGAGGCGTTACTTAACACCGCGATTTGTCTTGTTACCAGAGCTGGGTAAACTCTGTAATAATACACATATCAACACTAGTTTCTTTTTACCTATCGATTGTTGGAGCGTTGTCTGCACCGTTCAGATTTCAAAATATTGGGTAGAACTGAAAGCCGCGCTTTGTCTTGTTTCTAGAATGAGGTAATAAAAAAAATCATACCCCAGAGATTGAATTGAACCCACAGCTATCGCGTTTATTTCTATTTCTTAATTTTAAATGATAACATGTTCTAGAAAGAAAATAATAACATGTTCTCACCTTTACTTTCTATAGCGAGTTCCACATAATGCTGTATCAACGTCTTCGATGACACGGGGCGTTTAATAAACAACTTCGATATGTATTTTGCTTTGTTATAATAGCTGAAAAATAAAGAAAATATATAAAAATATATCCAAGTATATCGAAAGATTTTATTAGAATAGAACTGATTATTAAGCTTGTTTGGTTGTACGCGCTAATCTCAGGAACTACTAGTTGGAATTGAAATATTTTTGAGTTGAATAGTACATTTATCGAGTCATCATCATCATAGTGTTAAGAGACGTTGTCCCTCACTTACTTGCCTAATTTTTGGAAGATTGTTTGTTGCGATGCTTGGAGGGAACCAGGAAACTACTAGGTTCCCCGCTTTTTTTCCCTATCTTAACACCAGTTAAGACACCCAGTTCCCCATAAGGTCACTTCCGCTCCTCCAATTCCGCCGAAAATTCTTTTGATTTTATTTGATTAATTTTATAATTATATTTAAAACGTATAAAAAAAGATTTTAATACCTATAAAATATTAAACGAAGGGAGATTTAAATATATAAGTATTTAACTAGTAAATGTAAATTTTTCCGTTGATTGAACATAATCGTTTTATGTCATGTTGAACGTGAACTGAAACCATTGCGTTACTTTGCTTCACTTTTACTACGAGTATATCATAGATTCTCAAAGCAAACACCTGAGGTAATAGATGTTGATTGAGGGTCGAGGGTATACGCTTAACGATACTTGTTTGGACTATTGGTGCCAAATCCACCAAAACCTTCGGCTTCTTTACTCCTTTAAAAAACTCAAAAATAGAAAGCTCACCTATCATTATTCAACATTATATTCAATTTCTCTTTCAAATCAATATCCATATTGGGACCCAATTTGACTACCAAAGCGTGCCCTGCCTTCTCCGAACGTCTTGCATTACTCGGTTGATCTCCAAAAACTGGTATCGCGATTAGGGGGATCCCAAATTGCAGGGATTCCATAGTACTGAGCAGACCACCGTGTGTTATAAAGATTTTTACGTTTGCATGTGCTAAAATATAAAAAGTAATTTAAGCTTAGGCCGTTTAACTGTAAAAGTGATGATTATGGGTGATCCCACTAAGTGGGGGTAAAAAAGAGAGTCAAGCTGCCAAAAAAAATAATTACCCAAAATACTAGATTGTGGCATCCACGACCTCACATGGACATTTTTGGGTAAATTATCAAATTTCCCGTCATATTTCCATAAGACTGTGTATTTTTCTAATTCCTTGAAGACTTTTAGTATATTTTGGTTGGTATACTCTGGTAGTTCACTGGTCTTAAACACTGATCCCATGCTGAAATAGATTACTCCGTGGGTTGAGGAGTCCAGAATGTCTTGGAGATCCTGGAAAAAGAAAAAGGAAGGATTTATAGGCTTGCGCGTATCTAGAGATACTTATTAGGGTGCGTGGCACGAAATTTAAGTAGGTGTTATAATATGCATAATATTTAGACACTTAATATTTTTTTACTTCAAAATAAAAAATATGCTTCTTTTTTCCATTTCAAAATGGTCATAACGTCCCGTTACACATAATTGTACCTTTTTTTATAATAACAAACAAGCAAATAAAACTTACCTTCGGCAACGGTGGAATTTTAGGGTCAACATGATAACCAGCTATGTCTACTACATTCGGGGGTAAACTTTGGGCGTGGGCAAAGGAAGGGTGGGAATTTATCAATAAAACGGATATATTATGCATAGATGATAATACAGGGGGTAATGATACTCCACGGGACTGGGCTAGGGGGTAAAATTGAGATTCATAGTCCGATTTAAGTAGTGGATAGTCTTTCCTGCAAAAAATAAATGTTGTATTATATCGAAGTCAGTCGTAGCGCACGTGCGAAAGTGAGAGACTATCAATGCGGCGGTTGTGGATTCAATTCCTATTCGGAGAAATGAAATATTTATTATTTTTCTTCCCTCGCTCTGACAACCGTGCAAAGCGTGACGTTGGGTTCCGCCATTCGGCAGAAAGTTAGTAAGGTAGGCAAAGGATATTTTTCGTTAAAGTACTCCAATCCTTTTCAATGTTTAAGACATTGCATGTTGATTGGTGAAATTAAACGCAACTGTTGTCCTGTCCTGTTACCAGAGCGAGGAAATGAAAATAATTCATTTCCTCAAACAGAAATCAAATCCACAACTGTTGAGTCTGATAACTTACCAAAATAGGGTCATAGTCAACAAATAGTCCTTTGTATTAGTCAATCTTTCGAAGAAATTCATTGGGATAGAGGCCTGGCTTTTAAGAGATGGGATGGTGGGTACGGTCCTGACTTGATCTATTAAATATTCAATGTTAGTATGCATTACCATACCGCCGAGCATTATCCATGGCACTTGCTGTATAGCCGCATACCTGTAAAAAAATTGGTTAAGTGCAAATTGGACCTAACCACCCAAGATTCCGTACCAATTTTATGATTGTAAGAATAATCAATGGGAACGTGATCCTGGGTATATGCTAGTCTTTAATTGGATAATTTTAATTACTTCTTAGATCTTACCCAGCTTCTATTTCAGAGAAGAACCACTCGGTTATGACAGCGTCGAACTGTTCTTTTATCAACACCTCTCTAACTGCAGGAGTTTCTATAGCTCCCAATGAAATATTTCTTGCGAATTCCTTTACGAAAGATATGCCTTGTTTAGTCCGATCTGATTGTGCCATTACTGTAAAATTAAGCAATTGTATCATTATTTTAATAGTGATGGCAATCAATATGCGTATTACAAATTTCACAGACAATAGAAAAAGTTCAGCGGCACAGCGAGTGGCTGTACGCGGTGGTTGTGTGTTCGATTTTATTGGAGAAAATGGTATTTTCATATCCTAGTTCTGATAATAAGACTAAGAGCGGCGTTGAATTCGTATTCTCACTCGGGGTAATGATAATGAGTATAATGGACTTTTTTTGTATCACGCTTAATCCCGCACTTAAAACTTACTCCCGCTGGTAGGCAAAGGAATCTGGGAGTGTTGAGACGCTCCGTTCTCATTAAGACACTTCCTCACTTTGCTCCGAGTGAATAATAAATTACATATAATAAACTAACCTTTGTTAAATGCCACTATGTGACTCACATCTATTACTTTAACTTCTTTCGGTTGTTTTATTTCTGGATATGTTGTTATAAGTGTTATCTGAAAAAGTGATTAATAAAAATTAGAATTTATTATAAATATTAAAAATGGACTTTAAGGACTCAATGGTAGGCCCTGTTTTATTAGCAGGGTAGGCAGAGGGAACTTAATATTAAGACATTACGTTCCCCGCGGACAGCTCAATTATCAAGTGAGATTAATATTGCGTGTTGAAACAAATGAAAATAATTAATTCCCGAACCCACGTGTTTACTGTTTCGCGAACACTCATCATATGTCATTAGGTACACACCTGATGACCAGCTTCCAACAAAGGGTTAACCAGCCCCATCATCAGCAGAAAGTGACTCCTCGAAGGAACTAATTGCAGGCATAGGATCTTGTAGCCGTACGCTGACGACACAAGCGTGAGTAGCAAGATGGCTATCTTCATTTTTATTCTGTGTTTAGAAAAATACGTTTTTTATAAATATTTTAAATCTTTGTATTTGCGATATATGTATAATGGTTAGGTAGAAGAAGAAAAATAATAAATAATAGACGTGAATTGGTTAGCAGAAGTAAATTTGGTGTAACGGATGACGCCAGAGAGCATTAATAACAATACGCATTAAAAAAAACAAAAAATCATATAGATTGAGGTTTTCCGTTTCCCGGAAATGTCTTAAATAAATGAACAACGGTGGATCTTAAATATAACAGTTTCGTAAAAACTTATTCTTATTATTTATTTATATTATTTGTTTGTTTATTTATATGTATGTATGTTTATACTAAACATGGCAACCTCGTTCCATATGAGGTATGTAACAATGGATCCTGAACCTACTTTAAAGTATAGTCACGGAGACACTTAGTGTAATACATATTAATGCAACTTTGTTGACTTAACTTAGCGGGGTAGTCACAGAGCAAGGGGCGTCAAACATTAAAGTCTCTGAATACACCTCTTTGAATCATCCTCTCTGAATACACAAGCCCTCTGTATCCTCTTACTTTTTACGTGAACTTTCTCTAGTGTCTTTGATATTGTGTTTTCGAAGGTCCACCGAAGTCTCCTCTCTTATTCCTCTCTTACCGCTAACTTTTCCTTCATAAATCTTTCTAGCCATTCTTGCAATCATCACTCATTCGTTCGACGTGCCCAAACCAGCTGTGCACGTTCTTCTTCACTCTCACCGTGACATACTTGACCGCGTCCAAGGTTACAATATTATAATCAAAACAACTTCTATACCATAGAAATCCAAGAAAGAATCAAAAGAATGATTTTTTAATTTTGGATTTTTTACACCCTAATATTTTTGAAATTTCAAACATTGATTTGAACACAGCAGGATTTAGCCTGACGGGGTTGTGGGTTCGATGTTCCCACTAAAAAAATATCTACGGTAACAAGACAAAGTGCGGCGTTGAAGTCCGTCAATGATCACGCCGAATATTGCGCACGTGGGTACCGGAGGGATTTAAGTTTTTAACACTAGGCTCACTCTGGGTATGTCTGTAAAATTATAATAATTGCCAAGTACCTACTACATACAATGCATGCTTTTTGTTGTTCAGTATCATAGTGGGTACTTTTCAAGAATTTCAGCTTAGGCAGGGAAAAGACAAATTAGCTGCAAGATATTCCATTCTCCCCTCTATCGAATACCACTTTATACTCGCGGCTTCGACCGCGTCGCAAGAAATAAGTAAGGGCTGTGCACATGGGTACACATGCCAGGGTATGACACATGTGTATGACACATGCCAGGGTACAGATAAGGGTTACATTAAAACAATTAACGTGATGTGAAATAGTCTAAAAGCTTTGCTTTGTAGTTCCTGAGATTAGACTGTTCATACAAACTCTACAGTTATATTAGCAATATAATTACAGCTTCTAGTTTTTATTTTATTATACAATATTAACTATATAGTAATTAACCTTGTAAAAATAGAACCCACTCATTAACCGACTACTTATGAATGCAAATATGAATAATGTATGCATATTTTCATATCTATTCTTCTATATTTATATTATACTAGTGGACCCGGACGCGGCTATGCCTGCTTGAACTATAAGAATATTTGTTATATATATTTATGAAATTATTGGATAAATATCAAAATATAAGTTCATTTTGGGTGACGTTTTCTTAAAACAACAAAAAAACTTTGCAAACCGTTCCTTAGCAACGACGGTTGTTATTAACATGGCAGAATAAATTGCATGTCAAATTAGAAAGTATTTAAATATATTAGTTTATATGTGTAATGTAATGTTATATAGCCTATAGCACTTCTGAAGA
>DWNA01002964.1:0-10760 GCA_018249835.1 Heliconius besckei
GATTTGCTAAGCGTGGGGTAAAACAACACAACAGGGTAACACTGATCGAACGTTCTCTGCGCATACGTATACTGCGCAGTTTGCCTCGCATGCTTCCCATTATCAATAACATATTTGCCAGACTATAGATCAAAATCGATTCCCCCTTTTGGGAGCTACGTTGCCACAGACAGACATACTGACACACAGACACGTCAAACTTATACAATCCTCTGTTTGCTTCATGGGTTAAATACCCAAATTCAAATTTAAAATGTAAATCGGATTCATATAGCACATAGCGTAAACATATAGTTTCTTTTTTATTACAAACATATTTGATATATTTTTCTAGTATCACGATTTATCCCGCAAATAGGGTAGGCAAAGGAAATCTAGAGTTAAGGCACTCTGTTCCCCACTCTCATTGTTATAAATATGTACGTAAATACTTATTAAAAAAATATCTGAAAAGTTAGTTGTTTATATTATGTATTTTTATACAAAAAGTTGCCACGCAATCGATAAGTGTATTTAACCATTAGTTTACTTTAAACTTTAAAAAAAAGAACAGTTAATAATTGCATGCATTTTAAATGTAACTCATAAGGTAACGTGAAAGTAGCGTAATTTGCATAAAAGTAATTTCCTATAGCCTTGTAGTCTACCAAACTATACACATTTGTAATGTACTTTTGATTTGTTTTAGAATTTTTTTTTTATGTCCCTTTCCCCTTTTTTGTTAGGTATATATTAATAATAGGTACTTAGTTTCATATAGATATTATGTTTCACATATTATTATTATTTAATTAAAGTTTATACATTTTTAAAGTGTTATTCCACATTTAGGAAAGAAAAATACTTATTAACGCATTATTAAAATAAATACGCGCCTCTTGAAAACTGTTCAAGAGGCGCAGATTCAAATCCCGCTACGTTGAATTTGTATATAATATGTTTTCTTAACAAGTTTTTTATAATTCCACATATTAATAACTACAATTACTTAATAAAGATATAATAATTTATATAGAAATTTTATTCAAAATAACTGCAATAAAAATGCAAATACCTGATAATCTGGTTCCTTGTGAAGACAACCAGGAGGCCTTGTTGCAATATGAGATACATGTGTCAGCATAAGGATAGGAGTTGGAGAGCTGAGGACAGCCTCTTCTCTTTGATAACCGCGTCTGCCGTTACGCCCATTCATAGGTACACGAATTTTATGTGAATGTGCCACTTTATCCATCTGTAATTTACGAAACCAATTATGATACAATGCAAATGTAGTCAGGATTCTTTATAGATTAGTTTTAGCTTTTGATTGTAGCCCGCGAACAGCAGGGTAGACAGAGGCAACCTGGAAATCTAGTGTTAAAACACTCCGCTCCCATTAAGATACTTCTGGTCCGCACTTTCCGCTAAATTGTGTAGGCATTGTCGAGTGGTGGAAGGTCACGCTTTACCTCGTAACCATAGCGACATTCATTTCCTCGAGTCGGAATCGAACCCATAACCTGTCGCGTTTACAGTTGTGCATTCATGCTTCTAAGCCGCGACTGGCTTTTATAATAGAATATGTATAATATATAATTTTAATATTAACAATCTTATAAATTAAACAAATGATTAAATTTACATAAAAACAATTTAAAATACTGCCACGTCATCGCGTGTTGAAATTGTAAAACTGGCTTCAGGGCTCCACAGGCCGCTTAATGAACAGTAACAACGTTAATCCGTAACATGCGAAGAGTAACAGAGTAATATTGAAAAAGGGTACGAGATTACCTTTTCCCCATTAATAAACCATGTGATGTGCGGGGCCGGCAGCGCAGGCGCGGTCGTGCAGTTAGCTTTCAGCGTTTCTCCAAAGCTTAGGTAGCGTGTTGGGAAGTCGATACGGGGATGATGCTTTTGGGGATCTATAACAATTTTCATGTTAATTAACATAAATTAGTAGATATTTAGTTCGATACCTTAAAAAGACTTATAATTGTCGTTGATAACTTGGTATTAAGGTGTTAATCAGCTATAATTATTTTAAATGACAGTAAAATCTAGACTTCGACTTCTGTAAGAGGAGGAGGTCATCAATTCTGAGGCTGACTGGGTGAAGCGATTTTGATCATATTTTTTTTATTTGAAAGCCATTTGGTCCAGTTCCGAGAATATTATCTATGAGAAAATGACATAAGACTTAATTTTTAAACGGTTTTATTTAGCTCACCCCGTTTGTATGGATATTTGTTTGGGTCCAATTTAGTAATTGAAATTTAACCCTCTTCCCGTTAACCGATTGATCTGAAATTTGGTATACGCTTTTGATTCTGGTGACAATACAATTATCCATATTCAATATTATTGTGAATCCAAGATGCCCGCCGCTACAAGATGTCGGACAACTGAGTTTTTTTCAATCCCATCAATATGGGTATCAAATGAAAGGGCTTGTCAAGGAAAATTCAGTGCACTATACAAAATCAAAATCAAAGATGGCCACTGCTACAAAATGGCGGATAATGTAGTTTTGGTAAGTAATGTAACTTGGTAAGTATAATACAGTATACTATACAAAGTTACAATATGAATCTCCCACCCAAGTCAAGATACCAGATCCTGTCGAGTTACGGTGGCTAAAAATGATACGTCGCTAGGGGTACACCACCCAAGTTAAGGTAAAAGGTAAAAGCGCGCCGAGAACTGTATGGCATTAGGGTGGATAAAAGTTATATGTCGTTAGCGTTTTCCCCTCAAGATTCAGGCACATCTTTTTGTACATAGCCTTGCCCCTCTACTGGACCTCTGGGGGGGTCGACCGTAACATTATCGATTAACCTTGTAATAATGAGACACTCAACGAATTGAATAGAATGAGAAATAAAAACTTAAAACTTAAAAATAAAAAAGTAAAAAATTTTTTTTAAGTAAAATGGTTTTATATTGCAGATAAATGTACTAAAAGCTAAAAAATAATTTCATGGATACAGTCAACTAAAATAAAATCGTGGGGCATGTCCAATATCTACAATCGAAAGACATGGCATGAGATTTCACCCACTTAGAGGTAAGTAGCAAGTGTCGTGACTGTATCCATGAAATTATTTTTTAGCTTTTAGTATATTTATCTGCAATATAAAACCGTTTAACTTAATTTTTTTTTTACTTTTTTATTTTTAAGTTTATTTTATTAAAATTTATATAGGTACAATGCTTCTTTTTATAAAGTTTATAATATTTAACCTTTAAAAATAAACTATAAAGTAATCTCATATATTCATTGCACAGGGCTAAGAGTTTATATTTATATATATGTGACAGTTCTTTAGATCACCTTAAATAACTTACCACGTTTAGAGCAGGTAAATAAAAAAGGGTTAAAACGAAATACTTTTCCCTTTAAGTTAGTACCAATATACCTAAGCTTTACTGAGATCTAGCAGTAAATCTTATTACGACTTGTTAAGAAATCCGGAAACTTCGTAGGTCAGTACTTTTAGTATTTACTTAGAGCAAATGAAATGTTCAAGCTGTAAGTAATTAATCATTGTTGTAGATATTACTTATTTATTTGTAAAGTATCCATACCTATATTATAAATTCGAAAGTAACTCTGTCTGTCTGTCTGTCTTTTACGCAATCAGGGCCAAACCGCTAATTTAATTGTGATAAAATACTCATATAGAGATACATGACGGTCTCGGGATGAACATAGGATACTTTTTTTTCTCATATTTGTAATATTGTCGATATAAACCAATATATTAAAATACTTATTACACATGCAATTTATTCCGCCATGTTAATAACAACCACCGTAGACCGTTGCTAAGCAACGGCTTGCAAAGTTTGTTGTTAGAAAACGTCACCCAAAATGAGCTTGCTTAACGCATCTCTCTATGGAAAACTGAAAATAATTTCATAAATATATTAAATAAATATTCGTATAGTTCAAGCGGGCGTAGCCGCGTCCGTGTCCACTACTTATATATAATTGAGGCCGTCGTGGCGCAGCGGCACAAGGGTGTGACTGTAACGCGACGGTTGTGGGTTCGACCCCAACTCGAGGAAGTGAAATATTCAGCGAAATAATGGAAATATAAACGTATTATATTTCCATTACTTCGCACGTCATGTCTAAAATTTTATTAAAAGCCATTAATCGCTAAGACAGTTTTCTCTTCCATTAGAAAATTTCCTTTCCCCCTCTATTGCAATGCCCCAATTACGAAGTGTTCAGCTATAATTTTGCAATATTTTCTGTGGTGATGCGACGCGCATTTGGCTTAACTAGCGGAAATTTAGCTTTTATTATACAAGTAGAATAAAACGCTGTAACTATTAATATTAATTTACTTTATATATACAGCTTCACGCTGTATCCCGCACACAGCAGAGGCAAACGAACTTAAAAATTCAAAATTCAAAATATTCTTTATTCAAATAAACTTATAATAAGCACTTTTGAATGGTCGATGAACATATGAACAAAAAGCTACTACCGGTTCGGAAGGCAGTTCTGCTGAGAAGAGCCGGCAAGTGTTAAGATGCTCCGTTCCCCATTTTCCACCGAATACTAGAGACATTAAGTGTTGAGTGGCGGAACTCAACACCGCGCTATGGCTTGACACCGGAGCGAAGAAATGAAAATATTAAATATTTCATTTCCTCAAGCGGGAATCGCAGCCACAACCTGCCGCGTTTTCAGTCTCATTTTGTGCCCCTGCTCCACGAGCACGACTGGTCTTTGATTTACTTTATTGTTATCTGGCTTTTACAACTACATCAGGTGGGGACGGCAGAGAGCACTCTGTTCCTCAGAATATACAAGCACTACGTAGTTGCTTGAAACATTTGTCTCGAAAACATTGGTAGAATATTCTGCGAAAATAGTCATAAAGGTCCCTGATTCAGTACCTTCCTACATAATACAATACAGTAATTCCTACATAATGCTTACTATATCGTTATTTTGATTTGTGACAACCCGTAAACGTTGACGTTTTATTAAGAAAAATATGGCATTAGCGATCATAGCCATGCGGAGCAGGTTGAGTAGGAAGGTAGACCCTGGCAATATCCGGGATTAATGCCAGGAGGAAGAAGAAGATCAAACTATAGTATATGTTTATGTTTGTGTTAGTATAACTATACAAGTGAACATAACTTCACAAGGCATAACTATGCACTTACATTTTTCCCCTCTTAGGAATAGCAGCGGGCTTTTGTACGTGGTCAGAAAAGATGAGGACAAAAATTAGTAAATGTCAATGCCTACGCCTGGGAAGACGAAATACCATATATTCTTCTTACAAAATACTGTAATACAATTGAATATGTGCTTATAAACTTACTAATGATATCTAGATGTAGTACCTATTCACAATAGATAGAGCCTTCTTACATAAAAACTTACAGTTTTAAGTTATGAAAAATTAAACAAAAACTTTTTCCTATTTTTTTTTCTTTAACTTTTAGCTGTAAATAGCGATGTTTTAATTAATTTAAAATTTAATGTAAAATTTTGTCATGAATAAACAGTAAAACGTGTTAAATTTTGTCAAAATAACTTCCCTTTGTCATTCGCTAACTAATTATATTATTATTAAATTTGGATGTTTTTGTACTGAACATGAAGAGTTAACGGGGTTGATTAAAATTAGGATACCCATTTTAAGAGGATCTCAAATTAAATTTAGAACTAGCTTTGTACCTCTGCGTTACTTAAATATACAAATAATATGTACGTAAATGAAGTTCAGGCCTGTGGTGGCGCAGGGGCACTAGCGTGCGAATGTAAACGCGACAGGTTGTGGGTTCGATCCCCACTAGAGGAAAGAAGTATTTAATATTTTCTTTTCTTCGCTCTGGTAACGATGAAAAGCGCGACGTTGAGTTTCATCACTCAATAATTCAGTGGAAATTGGAGAACGACATTGTCTTAATGAGTATTTTAACTAGTGTTATTTCGTTCCCTGGTTCTCTCTGACTACTCTGCTAAGCGGGAGCTAAAAAAAAATTGAAGCACTTATATCAAAGCAATCCAGGGTTACCAGCTTTGACTTAATGAATGGAAAAAAAAATACTAACAAAGAATTGATTTTAATTCCAATGTGTGCAATCTCATATCGAACATCGCTCATCCAATAGGCGAGTTTATATCGTCAGATCATTCATTTACATGATGGACTATCGACATGAAAGCGAGTAATTTTATCTACACCAAATAAGAGAAAACATCTTTAAATAAATATTTAAATAAGACGAAAATATACGTTTCCTTGATAACCAGCCAGCCAGCGTTACGAGCGAATTTAAGTGCTTGTTTTCCTAAGCTTTCTATTCTTCACCTTTAATGGTTTTGGAGGAACGGATATTTGTCTTTTAGAATTTTCTTCACGAACACTAACTTAAGGTCTTCTACGAACTTGCTCAAGAGATGAGCATGATCATACCTACTATTAATTTTTTGATTAAAAGAATTTCAAAAATAAAACCGTTTAAAATAAAAAGGCAAGTATTATTTAAAAATATCGTACCAACCTAGTAGTAATCTACGTTATTTTTTTAGCATATTTTGTCTTATATGTATTTTTTTAATATATTAAAAAAATGTGTGAAAAAATATCTACCATGTTAAGTACTGTTAGTTATGTCTCAGTTTTACTGCTATTTTTATAAAACATAAAAAAATATTAAAATTTAGATTCTTTTTTTGAAAATAAATCAAATAGATTACGTGTTGAAATTTAAAAATATTTTGTAGAGTCATCAACCTTGTAAAAATCTGTAAGATTTCAATAAAAAATGAGGGGATATAAAGGCTTTGAAAGGATTCGTAATATTTGTTGCTGAACCCAAACTTGAAAAATGAGTCAGAAGAAATAAACAATCGCAGCCTTTTTCTCTTAAGACAAATAACTCCAAAGGAATCTTGAAACACTTTAAAAGTACCTATCCATTTCCACTACTCAAATTCTTATACAACAAAAATAAATTACAATTTTTTTCAGCTTCGTGCTGTATCCTAAATATACCAGGGAAGATAGTAAAACTAGCGTCAAGACATTTCATTTTCTACTTTCTGCCTTTATTCGAGATATTGCGTATTGATAAGCGGAATTTAACGCCGCGTTTTTCTTCAATGCAGGCAGTGGATGTAATATATTCCCTCCCCCTTACCTTATTCATATAAAAAAGTAGAATGTTGCGCATATAATTCATGAATATAAGGGCTTTGTAATATTTTAAACGAATAAATAAGATATTTATAATAAAATTTGAAAATTTTGAGATTATTTGAAAATTTAGTTGTTATTCCAATGATAAAGTAGTTAAAGCTTAACTTCTAACGATGGCCGCTGCACCGCGACTCATTAGGTTTGCGTAAACCAACATTGTGAATAACAAATGGTTTTCTAAATGGCAACTTATATTGGCAACTGGGTTACTCAAATTATATGATTTATTATTTACCTCATGTCGCTTAACAACAGAATTATATATAATTTTACACTACTTTAAATAATGACTACAAGTAACTTGTTAAAATGCAGTATGTATTAATATATTTATGTGACTTGTGACTCCAAACGCAACGGTTGTGGGTACGATTCCCAGGTGGGGGAGTGAATTATTATTTATTAATACTGTTACAATACGCGGCTTTGAGTTCCGCTACTCTACACGCAATGAAAATTCGATGTAAAGTGGGGAACGGAGTGTCTTAAGACTAGGTTCCATTTGCCTACCCTGGATTAACTTTACCTCTTGGGTTAGCTTTTTTCAGTTAATATTTTACAAGATATTTAATTATTAATTTTTAATCTAATTGCAATTGTACAAAGTTTCGGTACCTATTCTCAATTTATTTAACTATTTCCAATAAATAACTACTCCATTTTGTTAAAAGCATTGCAAACTAAGAAAATTTTGTATATACATCGAAAAAATTTAAATTGTAGTAGTAGAACATATTTCTAATTTAAAATAGTTCCGTTCGACTCCGATAATGCGCTTCCAATTTATTACCAAGCAATAGGGTTACGTACGACTGTATGTTTGTTTTTAGTAATATTGACGAAGAACTAACGACTGGAACTGTTCGCTATACTCGTATGTATACCTATTGTTTTCTATTTATTTGTTAGTAAATTAATTTCATATCAATCAAATCAAGTTTTAAAAGTATACTTTTTTGTATAATTAGCGACCGCGTGGCTTCGCCCGCTTGAATTATACGAAAGTTTTTTTACGTGTATTTAAGAAAAACGTATTAATTATTTTAGTATGGTTATAAACCGTAATTTAAATATTTTGGGGTTTTATTTGATTGTGCTAGCAAAAAATATCGTAAAAATGCAGTTGTTTCATAAGCTGGGAAACAGAATATCGGAACACTAGGCAATCTCTGTCCACCATATATTACATTTATTCATACATAGAACTTTTATTAATATTTACTCCTCTTGAGTTATAAACCTATTCACACTTACGAAAAACAGTGAGTTGCTTTTCGCCCGAAGCCTTTGTGTAGATTGGTGTGTCAAGCGATACTTCGCACGAGTAGCTCCCGCTGGCTGCAAAGTCCAAGTTTTGAAGGATTATGGAGTTCTCTGTTGCCAGTGCTATCTGAAAATATAATTGTCATTAGTTTATATTTTGTACCTGGCAACGAAAATAATAATATTTATTATATTTTATGTTCATATTTAATTTAAAAAACTAAAGTCTATTTTATAAATAAGGGCAATTAGACATTTGTAGAAATAACCCAAGAAATACCAATTGCTTCCTAAAACCGTCTGGAAGTGTTAAACTTCCTTAATTAAAAGAAAATGTTTTTCCATAATGTAAACAGTAAAATGTTAGCGATATTTTTTTTGTTAGTAGGTACCGTATGTGGTACATGTACGAGTATGCTTAATTGATGTTATGCGTTTGCTTATACTGACTATTTTAGGGCCGTCGTGACAGTGACATAAGTGCATGACGGTTGTAGGTTCGATTGCTACTAGAGGGAATGAATTATTCAATATTTTCATTTCCTCACTCTGGTAACAAAGCACGGGGTTGAGTTCCCCCACACAACACGCAATGGCTGGAGAGACCGGAAAATATGGAACGGAGAGTTTAGGTTCAGGGTTCCCTATGCATACACTGCTATATGCGGGATACACCGAGATAATTAATTATTATTTTCATTATATTTAATGTGCACATAATAAGTTTATATAAATCCTACCAATTAGCATCAGGATTTGTATAAGCTGAGTTTTGCTTGGCGTTCTCTGCCCTGGACTAAAGGGGTCAACTTGTTACGCCCTCTTAAAAGTAAATGAGTCGGGTGCATGCAACGGAATGGTAGGCATACCGGGTTAAATTAAGTGCACTCTTGTGTTAGCGCTTAATATTATTTATTGAACACTTTGTAAATCGGTTATCTTGTTTTTGAACAACCAGGCTTATAGAAGCAACAAATAGCGGGATTGTAATATAAAATGTTCTTTAAAATATATATTTCTTAAATCAGTGTATAAATTACTTTAAACTAGGTTAAAAAGTAAGTCAACCCGTTAGATGAAACACACGTTAGCCGAGACGACTTCGTTCAAATAACAAAAAAATTGTAGTAACTATTATTTGTTTAAAATAAAATACATATATATATTGATATAATTAAAATGATTTCAATTTAAAAATGAATCTTAATGTTAATTTGTAAATATAAAGCAGTAAAACTGACGATATTTTTTTAATATTGTGAAGTTAATTTTCTTTTAAAATTTAAAAAAGTCAGGTAATCTTATAAAATTAAAACTTGCAAAGGCGTTAGTTAGCCTCTGAAAAATATCACTAAAAGTGCAAGTGTGTTTTTCTCTAGTACACAGATAATAATTACTTTTAATTACTGTCGTAACGAATTATGACAGGGGACAAATAGAAAAAGAAAATATAAGATAAGAATAAGATAGGTACATTGGCCACAACATACATGATAGTGCAATAACCTTTCTTTATAATTAACAGACGTATTAAAAATATAAAAGATTTTAAAACGTGTGAGATATTTCTTTTGATCGTAATAGATTTCCAACATCCAAATTGAAGTGAAAACTTATTAATGTTATAATAAAAACAAATATATCAGCTTTACGTTGTATCTCGAACACAGCAGGGTAGGCAGAGGGAACCTAGTTTTAAGACACTTCTACCCCCATTTTCCGCCGAATTCAGGAGGCATTGCGTGTTGAGTAGCGGGACTCAAGCGCGTTGCCTCGACACCAGAACGAAGAAATGAGAATATGAAATACTTTATTTCCTCGAATGGGAATTGAACCTGTCGCTTTTACTGTCACATTTTGTGCTCCTGGGCCACGACAGGCCTTAACTGATAATGTAATTTTGTTACTTAAAACGATGACATTACTACAAATAGTTAGTGTAATTTGCGTTAGAATGCAAGCTTGTTGTCAAATTAATAATGAGTTTTACTTATCTAGCTTTACAGAAAACGAATTTCATCTGGATGATTACTGTGTCTACTTAACTTTTAGATTGATAATAATTAATTTTAGTTATTGAGCTCCTCTATTTTATTTTTTGCACTCATATTATACTTTAGTAGTAGCGGACTGTATTTCAAACTGAAAGCTCATTTACGATTTGTATAAAATGTTTTAGATTACATAAATATTCTTTTTTCAGTGCAAGGTAGGCATTTTCCGCCGGTTACTGGAGGCATTTCGTGTTGAGTGGCGGAACTCAACGCCGCG
>DWNA01002965.1:0-10756 GCA_018249835.1 Heliconius besckei
TAAAATAGTATTTTTTTATGAATTATTTAAAAGTGTGAAGCTGTGTTCAGCCAAAAAACAATTACCAACCTAATGTCTCTAACTCTAAGTACTCGAAAAATGGATAAGGATATTAAATATTTTTTTCTATCTTAAGCAATTAAAAGCTTAATGTAAGAAAAAAAATAAAAACAAAAAAATATTTTAGATACGATTATGAAGATGACGATAAAGAATATCAATATCGAAACATCGAATACCGAATGGCGGCCGACGACCCTCGCTTCGACCCGCAAGTGGACCTCCACACACGTCTGCAACATCTACGACCTCTCATTGCTTCTGCTAACCTCGTGAATAGCCGATTTGGAAGAAAGGTAATTCTTCAATGTTACATTATTATTATTTTCTTTTTTGACCACTATGGATACTCCGCTTGATATAAAATAATACAGAGTGTTTTTGTCAGCACCACTTTAAATTAAACTACAGTTTAAACTACTCTTTAAAAACCTAATAAAATTAATATTTTTTTCCTAATAATAAAAAAGGGATTTTTTCAAATATATATAAATAATAAAACTATCGTTGTAAAATAAAACATCATTGGTTCAAGAACGACGTATCTATCAAAGGGACACCGCCGCACACGCCTCATTCCGAAATCGAGTCGTAGGTATTGGCAGCAAAGACATACAGCATTATAACAATATATAAAACAACTATTTAATATTTTAAAGTCATAAAGTTTTTTTGGGATATATATTTGACTGTTTTGTTTACAAAATAGTTTAGGTAGCTAAAAGATAAAAAAAAATCAACACTTATGTGATAGGTGGTGTCGCAAGGCATGCGCACCAAATGCACGTGTCACGGCGTGTCGGGATCGTGCTCAGTGCGCACGTGCTGGCGCGCGCTCACGGCGCTATCACGAGCGGGCGCCACGCTAGCGCGCGAGGCAGGGCGCGCCGCCGCCGTGCCAGCGCGCGCCCCCCGCCCGTTGCGGCGCGCGCGCGCCCGCCTGCGCTACGTCACGCCCAGCCCCGACTATTGCGAGCCCGACCCCGCCGCCGGCTCGCTCGGCACTCACGGCAGGTAAAAAATCATGAAATGCACTGTTAGCAAAAGCTCTTCAGTATAACTTGCTGATTGTAGGTATGGGTAAGTTTATCCTTCTTTTAAATCGGATATTAACATGGGCTATGTTGTGGATTGATATAAATGTATCACAAATATCTGGATCCTGATTAGTTAAAGCAGTGTGCGTGTGGCAGGAAGTGCAACGTGTCGCTGGGACAGGGCGCGGGCGGGTGCGGGCGCCTGTGCTGCGGGCGCGGGCGGCGCGGGGTGCGGGCGGCGCGCCTCGAGCGCTGCCGCTGCCGTTACCACTGGTGCTGCCGCGTCGACTGCCAGCTCTGCCGCGTCACCACCGAGGAGCACTACTGCAACTAGACCCGTCGCATTATTTATGTACTGTAGTTGTTAAACGCCTTGTTTCTCCACTCTATAACCTTCACTATTGAATTCATTTGAATCTTAAATTTATTTATACAAAATTATGTTAATTTTATGACACGCAACACTGCTCTGTGTCTAAGAGTTATTAAATTTTCTGGTTCACGTTTAATTGCACATATTTTATAAAATAATAATAAATAGGTATATTGTTTTAAAATACATATAATTTATATTAGTTTTAAAATCTATGGGCGTTCATGATGAATACGGTAGAGTATTTTTTAGTATTCATCTTAAATTACTTAAGATTTACTTACACAAGTGTATTCAAAAATAATGTAACTAGAGAGGACACCTGTACTAATATTTTGTTGTATGATATAATAGTGCTATTGTTTGAAGAAATATTTTGAATGTATATTTTTCTCGTTAAAACGTAATATTTGTCTAACAGGTATAGATAATATGCCAAAGACATTTACTCTCCAGGTACAATTTGCAGGCTAGTCATTTAAATGTTTTAAGCTTTTCCATCTAATATTGTGCAATTAGCACTAATATAGAATAGGATAAGAACGATAGATATAGTTTTGCTGTGACAAATTGTTCAATTTATATATTTTGCCATTCGCCAAACTCCACGCATTGATTGTCTGTTTAATTAAACCAAAACCAATGCATACACACTATCACAAATGACCATTGAACTCACAGCCATTAGCAGATCAGAGTCAGATGGCGCGTATTTCTTTATTCTACGTTTTTTTTGCATTCAGCAGGGTGGGCAGAGTTAAGCTAGTGTCAAGGCACTCCGCTTTTCGCCCGATTTTGAGATATTGCTTGTTGAGTGACACACACGCACGACTCAACCCCACACTGGTTTTCCAGAGCAGGATAATAAAATTAAATTATTCTGCTGCGCGGGAATCGAATCTACATACATACATTTTGTCACAAAAAGCTTAAATGTATATTAATATTTAATAATAGACGTATATAGAATTAATATTATATATCACCGATTTTCTAATTTTATTTTCTGTGTCATAGTGGAACTTAGCATTCTTTAGGAAGTTGTAGAACAACTAAATATTATTCAAATCTTCTTTTATCATTCATCACTTCATGAATTTTGCAAATATAGACAAATGATTAATCCTAGTAAATATTTTGATATTTTCATGTCTGTTTCAGTTTCAGTTTTAACTATAATTTATATTAATAATTCCAACTAATATATAAAATATTTTGTAGGCTATTTATATAAGAAACATATTTTTAAATAACTTAACTTTCATCTCACTTTAGTAAGCAATTTAATTAACTATTATATTTCTTATAAATTTTATATTGTGTAGTAATTTCATTATTGTGACAATAAAACAGTGTAAATTGATTACCTATTATATATATTTTGCTTATTTAAATATGTATATAAGTTATTAAATTATTCAAAGTTACTAAAAAAAATGTAAACTTGTAGTGAATAGGTATAGTGGTTGATAATTACTACAACGCATAGGAATAATATTTAGTAGAGTAGGAAGTTCTAATAATATCAGTATTTAAAATGTAAATAAATCTGTACTTAAATGTGTGCCTTTTAAATATTAACCCTGTCCCATTGTAAACACAAACATATATTAATTTCATTTTTAACGCCTTTAAGGACAGAAATAGAGCTATACTTATCTATTCTATTCTCAATAATATGATTGATGATCCTGTAGTTTAAAATGGAAAACAGGTCCTTTACGTCACATGTGATGTCACGATAAATAAAGTTACCTATAGAGTCCAATTAGAATTCCTAAAAAATGCAGAGATGAGGATATTTTAAGATAAAAAAACTTAATATCTTATAATTTTTATTCACAATTTTTTTCATATTATTTTTGAAAGACAATCTATTGCAAAGTTATGTTAACCTAGTAATGTGGCGGCTAGCAAGTGGCTTATGTAATATAAAACGAGTATGCGCTGAAAGGGAGATCCATTGAAGATACAGTCTTTAATCTATTAAAAGCATTTTAAAGCTTTTAATAATACAAATGAAGTAAAAAATATATTCACAGCTCGAAATTTATTTTACAAAAAAAAATATGCACATAAGTAGAACAATATGGATAGAATGAAAATATGTACTAACGAAAGAAAAAACAACAAACTGAAATAAAACTAAATTCCGACACTTATGCCGTACACTTTAATATTGCTATCAAATGGTCTAACAATCACTTTCTCTTAAGCATTTTATATAGAAAAATATATTATACAATACAAATTGTGAACAAAAAAAATCTAATTGGTCCATAACACTGGGATTTATTTTTTTAATTTGTCGATGGTACTGAAATATCTTTATTATAAAAAGATATGATCGTTAGATTTAGTTTGCGATACTTTTAAGTTAACTAATAGAATTTTTTTTTTTCAAAGTTTTAAGGATTTTTTTAATTTGAACTAAAAAAATGATTTTCTTAGTATTCCACGTTAGGACAGTACCGCCGACAATAATTAGAAATAAGTGCGAAAATGACAAAAAAATATAATTAAAGAACATTATTTACAAAATACAGTAATGCAATTGATTTAAACTATAGTAAAGTTTAATTATGAGCACACATAATGTTGTAAATTCACGCAGAGCATTCACCTATAAACGTACAACCTAAATTGGAATTACAAAATTTAAGTTACAATAGACAAGATATGTTCTCATCATAACTCCGTATGCGAGTGTTCCTTATCTGAAAACAAAATAGATCTTGTTAATAATGTGAGTATATTTACTACAAAAGTTTATCTTTTTAAAATTGGAACTGTTAATGATTTAACTGTCTATACTTAGTGATCTTTTGTTTAACTATAGTTTTGTCTATAACATGTTCTATGTTTATAATATCATATCTTTTTGGATATTGATGTTATGTTATTAAATTATCATTTCGTATATGCACAACTTATAATTTAGAAATTTTTTAAGCTTGCTTTGGTACTTACCCTTAGGCAGATTTTTTGTTCCAATAATAATTTCTTCATTGTGGTGACTATCAATTTCCTGCAAAATAACAAAATATAAAAATTCATAAAATGAATTTACTAAAATAGGAAACCGTCAAGCGCTCTGATTTCCATTATCCAAAGATGATTGCTTAATAAAATTAATTTCATTTAATTTTAATTTTTTAGAATACTTAAAATAAATATTCTTCCATTTATATAAATTTATTTTTTTGCAAACTCAACAGAAGACGTAACTCTTGCAGCTTTTTAGTTATATATTATGCGTATAGTACGGTAGACTAGTTGTGGCTGCACCGATTCCATTTTAAGGTTGTGTCTTATTTTTGATTATTTTTCCCCGAGTGAAAAATAAACAAAATTTCAGAATAACAGTTACCTGGTCGCTGTCGGCGTGCTGGTAGAGGCCGCGACGCACGCGCGCCTGCAACGCGCGCACCTCCTCGTCGTAGAGACGCCACTCGGGCACGATACGCATGGCCGCGGACAGCTTAGCTTCTTTTGTCATTGGATTATTGCACTGCCATATCAAAAATATATATTGTACTAAAATAATAGTGCATGTTAATTTTATTAATATTGGTTTATTAGAGCGATTTTTCGCAATGTGGACAAGCAATGAACATTAAGGTCAAAGTTCATGAAATTTGCAGCGTTGTATTTATGAAGTCATTCAAGTACAAGTAAATTATTTATTTCTTTCAGTGAGACTCGTACCCACAAGAATTTTACTTAACTATACTACTAGAAAAGATATTATAGAACATAAAGCATATAAAAGCGTGTTAACACCTTACCAAATCAATAGTTTTGGCGTATTCCTTGGAGTTATTATCGCACCAGGTCTCACACCAGAGCCATTCTTGGGGAAGCGACTTTATAGCCACTTGATGAATCATGTTATTTGGCAAGTCTTGATCTGTAAATAACATATCATATAATGAATAAGTTCTACATTTCTTATGAAATTAAAAATCTGCTTCACACTATATCCCGCACACAATAGGGTAGGCCGAGGGAACCTAGTGTTAAGAAACTCCGTTCTCCGTCGAATTCTGGAAGCATTGCGTATTGAATGGCAAATCTCTCCGCGCTTTGCCTCGACACCAAAGCGAAATATGAATTTAAATAAATATTCCATAGTCGCGTTTACGGTCAGAATTTGGGCCTCTCAGAAATGGCCATCCCAAAAATTGTACGGTAAGTGCAGAGCGAGGTCTTATACCGTGTGAAGTTAAAAAAAAAACAAGAAAAACAAACCCAAATTAGACAAGCTGTTAGGGTCCTGGCTGAGTGCTTGGTACTGTCCACGCAGGCGGTCGCCGGCGGCTATGCGACGGAACCTCTTGAGGTCCACCACATACAGCGCGCTGATGTGGTAGCTACGCCCTTGCAGATGATTGCGCCAGTAGCCTTGTTTCCAGAACCTTTAAACATGTTAATATGCCTGTATTGTACACTTGTATATACAGTACGGCCAACGATACATGGCTGCACTGAAGTTTGACTTTCTGAACTTTGTGCGCAATGTTCGTGGGAAGATGATAATTAAACGTTAAAAATATCTAAAATCATATTAACGCAGCAGATACATATTATAACTGGCGTTTTTTTATAGGTTACGTCGTCGTACCATTAATCGTACAATAAAATTATACGATAAATGGTCTGTCTAATGATGACGACGTAAATTTTAAAATAAAACGCAAGTTATGCTATTTATAATTGATTTAGATATATTTAATTGAGATATTTATATATTGTAATCTGTATCAATTACCTAAATCCTTCCATTTCCTTTCTACTGTCGCAGAAAGGCGTGTAACCGTAGGGAGCTCCGCCTAGATCAAAATCAACTAATTCCTTCAAATCTGCGCGTACAATCTGTAATAATACGGTTTTGTCAGATCAAATACATACCAATGTATATTAGTAGTGCTACTGCTGTTGTCTATATTTGTTGTTAGCTCATCAATTTCTATGATAAAAAATTTGATTTTTAAGATATATTAAAAAAATAAGAATTCATAATTTCACATTTGTATATAAGCATTCACACATTTGACAAGCATTTAAGTGTAAAAATGTTAATACTTATAAAAAATATCCTGTTTAATTACCTGATCGGCATCAACAAAGATAATTTTCTTAACGTGCAGAGGGAAAAGCACATCAAGGAAGAGAATCTTGTACCCCCATATGGTGCGCTGGCGGTCGCGCTGCCTCTGCAGCCAGCGCGGCCACTGGTACTGTACTAGCTCATACGAGAAACCGTACTCTTCGGCCATGTATGGTAGGATGTCCTGAAAATAAATATCAATGTTACATATCGCTGTCTTTACAGATAATATTTATGGGAAAGACTATAATCTATATATATAAAAGGACTTGTCCTCACTGACTGAGGTAAGACGCACGCACAGCCGCGTCCGCTAGTTTATAAATATAGCAGAACCCAAAACAGTGACTTCCTATATTATTGATTATCTGTGTGTTTGTGTACGCTAATCTCAGAAACGGCTCAGTATTATATTGCGATAAGCTTGCCTTAACATTCAGTGTTTAGTTTATTCGTTATAAAAAACATAAATAAAAACTTATATCAAATTAACAATAATTTATTTAATTTAGTTTAAAAAAAAGAAACAATATAACAGGGAATCCCTCGTGAGTCAGAAGAATTTAATAAAATAGATAAACTTCAGCTTAATAGATTTTAAGCTTCTTCAACACTCACTTACCTTTAAAGAAGGACTCAAATAATTCTTCAAGAACCAGAACTTAACTGGTGATTTAGTATGTTTGAGCACCGACAACATCATAATACGCAGGAACCTCTCGTAAAGATGTCCAGATGCCACGGAGAACACGTTGATCGTTTCATCTTGTGCTTCTTGCTCGTCGCCACCGCCGAATGAACTATTTAGAAAACAACAACAACAACAGACTTTTTAAAATTCTCTTTGTGTTTTGTCAAATTGTCTACGTTTTCTAATTTAAAATAAAAGGAGAGTAACAAAAATAGGAGATGAATTTCGCCCATAAGCCTACAATCCAAAAGTGAATATTGACAAATATATATATATTTTTATGTTCATTTATTTTATTCCCATTTGTTAATCATAATACTTATTTTCAATAGAATGGCTATCTTCTTTATATAATTAAATCCTGCGACCAGCATCGTGCCATCTTCCATTTTTTGCCTTTTCAGAAACATTGCTAAGCAATTGGCAGAATCTATACGAAATATCCTGCCTAAAGCAAAATCAGTAAAAGCACATAAAAACTACCTTGCAATAGAATTCCAAATGCCACCCGAGTTCTTTTCATCATTTTCCACGAGTAGATCTAGGTGTTGTTTATCGGGTTTCTTGCTGACCCGCAGTTTGATAACGTGACTGCGGAACGAGCTCATGAGCACTTGGATATCTTGAGATCCTGATGGCGTGTCTGTGTTTTCATGTCTGGACAATCAAACATAAATTTAATTTAAAAAATTGTTTTTAGCTTAACGCTGTATCCCATATTTAGCAGGCCTAGTATCGAGACACTTTCCGCCGAATTTGTGAGGCACTGCTGCGGGAATTCAACGCCGAGTTGTAGCCTTGCTACCAGAGTGAAGAAAATATTTTTTTTTATAATCATTCTTACTCCCGAATGGGTATCCAGCATGCAAGCATCACGTTACAGTTACAGGCTTGTGTTCACGCGCCGGCCTCCAAAAAATGTATTTGAAACTGTATTTTAAAAATTACAGAACAATTCTGCTTTAGACTTTTATATAGGTTAATAAATCAGGTTACACGATAGGATCATATTATTGCAGGATTCACAATAAATATAACGCATAGTAAGATTTTTATTATAGTTAATCACTCAGCTGTATCACACAGGGCAAAGAAAACTTAAGAATGACAACTCTACGTTCCGTTTGTTTAGGGAAAGGACACCGCTCTTATCTAATCGGCTCGGGAAAATGTAAATAATTTAAATATAAGTATATCCTTGAGGAACAACCAATCTCAAAACCATTAAGGAGAAAGAATTCCTTAGTATTACATGGATTCACCATACTTGTCGTGGTTTATTGTGTAGCAGTGAGAGGAGCACAGGGCAGAATGTGGGACTTGCGACAGCAGTTTAGGTTTATGGGGTAACATTTGAAATGTGAACAAAGTGTCTTACATCTTGCGAAATAAAGCGTGGAGCTAAAAAGAACAAAATGTAAAGTATATAGTCAATATACCCAACAATCTCATAGATCTCGTCTGAGCGTCCAGGCCTGAGGCGCAGCGTCCAGGCGCCGGGGTTGGCCTTTAGCTGGAAGTAGCCAAGGTTGGCCATCACTATGGTGTCGACGGTATCGGGAGCCGCACGCGTGCCCAGCACCAGCTGGAGGCCGCGCGGTGGCGTGCCCAGCGACGTATCCCAAGCGTGACCTTCGAGTAGCAGGTATTCTAGTTCGAATTCACTGTTAGGAAATAAAGTAATAGAATTAAAGCTCATGGAATAAAAATATATAAATAGATATGCAAAGGCATTCCGGGGCATTCTCAGGACAAACGCTGGGAATCAGTTTTAAATAGATTTATAATTAATTTTCAAAAATATTTTCTGTTTACAAATAATTTAAACAGTTGATATAAAAGACTTGAGAATGACTTATATAATTATTATTATATAAAGGGACTCGACAGATCCTACAGACAAACTGAATAAACAGTTTTGTAGAACATAGCATAATTTACTATGTCATAACGTTCTAATTGTAATAATAAATAAAACAAAATGTTACCTATGAACCACGGAGTCAACATCAGCGAGGCGTATGTTGTCGAGGTCGTAGACGGACTTGACGCACTCCACGAGCCAGTTGGCGGGCGTGCGCAGCTCGAGCGACAGCAGCGGCGCGTGCGGCAGGCGAGAGAAGCGGGCAGCCGCGCCCGCGCTCTGGGACCCGCGCGGGGTGAACTGCAGTTCTGGCTCCAGGACGTAGCGGTAGAAACTACATGGGAGAGATATTATTTAGGACTAAGTCAAGTTTATTATTTTTATAAGTATTATGTTGATTTTAAGTAATTAATATTTTACTGTATTTACTGATTATACATATGACAAAACAATAGAATGCAAATAACATCAGCGTTACATTAAAAAAGTAAATATCATATAAATTAACTAAAATGTTATATTTTCCTTGAAATATGAAAGATTATTTTAGTAGACAACTAATTGAGAATACCTCTTAAGTGGCATATCTGAGTTCTTATCCTGTGGGTTGAGGAAGAGCCGCAGCCGACAGTTAACGACGCGTCGCAAAACTAGCAGTAGTGGCGCTAAACGCTGCGCCGCCGTTGACGCCGGGTCCACTACTGCTACTATCTAAAATCATACACAAACAACCATGACATAATTACCAATTACCAAAGGAATTAAGGGAGCCTGTTAAGCGAGCATTAAGACACTTCCGTTCCCCATTTTCTGCCGTGTTTGCCTTGTTACAAGAACGAGGAAATAAAAATAAAATAATACATTTAAATATTTTACTTATATATAAAATATCTCGAATAATATTAAGACATGTCGCAATTGCTCTACATTATTGAGAACAAAAGAGTTATTTTATAGTCAAAAAAGTTATGTAAAATTTAAAACTGTTTCTCAAAGTAATAAAATCTATAACTAGCTCACCTCAACAGCAGCTTCATCTTTATATATTGGGGGTAGGTCTACAACAGAGTGTTCCGTACGCAGGCCTGAGGGCAAAGGCGTGCGGGCACGAGGACTACGCGCTGCTAGTACGGATATCACTTTAAGATAGTTTTCTGTAGATAGCTCGGCTTCATCATCTATATAAATAATTTTTAAAAATGTTATAATGTAATTTTGTAAATTTAAAAAATAATTAAAATGGCGTGATGCAGTGGAACACCATCTGACTGCCATTTTGGCTTCCATTCGGGGAAACGAATATTTTTTTATTTTTTCCACTATGTTTAGAAAATAAAGAGAGGCGTTAAATTCCATTAATCTAAACGCAATATCCCAAAATTAGGGCATAAGTAAGAAACTGAGTGTATGGCTCGTAGTAGAGTTGAGTTGATTTAAACCACAGGAATAGCGAGTAAAAAGATTTATTACGTAAGTTACAAAGTTTAAGTTGGGTGCCAATCCGCGGTGAGAGCCGCCCGTCAACTGCGATGTTAATTGTACGAATAATTAATTTAAATATATTTTGTTCTAATGCGTCATAAACGAGGTCGCGTCGTCAGCTATATAAAAATCTGTACGT
>DWNA01002966.1:0-10755 GCA_018249835.1 Heliconius besckei
AAGGAATATGAATTGAAATAAATGGTTTGTCTTAAATAATATAATAATAATATCAGCTTCACGCTGTATCCCGCACATAGCAAGGTAGCTAGAGGGAACCTAGTGTTAAGACACTCGGACCCCCTATTCCTGCTGAATTCTGGAGGCATTGCGTGTTCAGTGGCGGAAGCCAACACCGCTCATTTTAGTCTAACACTAAAATGTAATATAAAATTTTAAAATAAGCGGCTACATTAAAATAAAGATAACGTTAATTTTATCTATTGTTTGTCTAATTTGAAATGTTTATAAAAAAGTTTATGTTGAACAATGTAATTGGGGTTACATCATCATTTACATGTCAAGTGCTATATGTGTAAATAACCTTTGCCATATCTATAAATATACCTAAGTGAAGAAAAAAATACTGGAAATTACTGTTCTCACATTTATTATTATTTATATTGTAACTCCAGGCCAATCGTGGCGCAGGAGTGGTGTCGAGACAAAGAGCAGTGTCGAGTTCACCACTCAACCCACAATACCACCAGAATTCGGCGGAAAGTGGGGAGCGGAGTATCTCAACGCTAGGTTTCCTCTGCCTATCCTGCAACATGCGGGATAGAACGTAAACTAAACAAAAAATGTAACTATATTGCATTTTACAAGCTACGACAATGATGAAATAAAATTCTAAGAACTGCAGACTTAAATATATGAAAATTTTACATAAAATTTGCTTCTCAACTTGTCAAGATGTAAAAAGATTTATATGTATTCCTTAGAAGTCGCCTGTTCAATGTTTAGTGAGATGGTCGTCTCAAGGTCAGAGTGTACAGATTTTATTTGTTGACTAATGACTGGTTTCTTTGTACTTTAATGATTTCAGTTAAATCGCTGTGATAGGAAAAGACATCTAAGTTTTCCTATCACAGCCTTATCCAAGAAAAAAAACCTCATACTATACGAAATATAGAAAATAAGAATCACGAAGAAATGGTGAAATATAAATTTAAATAAGAAAATATTTTCTTCGAATGAGAATCGAAGCTACAACCAGTCACGTTTAGAGTCACATATATTAGCCGCTGCGCCAATGCAGTCTCAAATAGTTTATAAGTGGAATTTATTGGAATGTAATGAACGATTGTTTTGTCTAACATACTAACTAAACTAAATTAACTAGAGAAACATATTTCCACATTTTTCAAATAAAAAAACCCAACATGAGAACAGAACCCACGACTACTTTTTTATTCAAATTCTTTTCCAATACGTTGAATACGTCCACACATACGGGTATTTATTAACATATCGTCACAATAATAAATATGAAGCTATAATTCAAGTGTTAATTTGACTATTTTGTTAGTCTTATTAACGTCCGGTTTAATGTTTAAAGCTAGGAAGTGATTTAGCAGTTCACTTATTGAAACAAATTGGTGTCTATTTATTAGCTAGCATCCGGCAGGTCGCTCATATTATTAAATAAAAATATCCTTGAATTGTACAAAAAATATACTGTACTTATTCTGTAATTTATAATTTACTTGAATATATATCCATACCTATATTCTAAATTCGAAAGTAACTCTGTCTGTCTGTCTGTCTGTCTTTTACGCAATCAGGGCCATACCGCTAATTTTATTGTGACAAAATACTCATATAGAGATACTTGAGGGTCTCGGGATGAACATAGGGTACTTTTTTCTCATATTTGTAATATTATCGATATATACCAATATATTAAAATACTTATTAATTTGACGTGCAATTTATTCCGCCATGTTAATAACAACCGTCGCTAAGCGACCGTTGCTAAGCAACGATTTGCAAAGTTTGTTGTTAGAAAACGTCACCCAAAATAAGCTTGCTTAACGCATCTCTCTATTAAAACTGAAAGTAATTTCATAAATATATTTAACAAATATTCGTATAGTTCAAGCGGGCGTAGCCGCGTTCGGATCCATTAGTCTATCTATAAAATTAAACTTACTCTTTTAAAATTGAGAATTACTATACTAGAGCTTACTTGATACATCTCACTAAATGTATTGGTATAGAAAAAAAAACAAAGTCGTATCGATAACGGAGATAAGTTCAAATATTGGCGAAGGTCGAATCTTGAAACATAGTTATCTATATATATAAAAGGACTTGTCCTCACTGACTGAGGTAATACGCACGCACAGCCGTAACCGCTGATGGTGGAAACGTAAAATTTGGAGAAATGTTTACTTTCGTAACCTGGACATCTACTAAGAAGGGATTTTGAAAAATTTTTACCTTAAAGGGGTGAAATAGGGGATGAAAGTTTGTATGGAAAAAAAATTAAATCGGCACCGATTTTTATAAAATTTGAAATTTAGATTTTTAAAAGTATTTAATTGACCACGTGTTTCATCGTTTTCTAGAATTCACCCACTAAGGGTGCAAATAAGGGGTTGAAAGTTTGTATGGAAAAATCTTTAAACCGCCACCGATTTTAATAAACTTTTAAATTTAGACTCTTCAAAATATTTCATTGAGCACATGTTTCGTGGTTTATTAGAATTCACCCCTAAATAAGCAAGCGAAGCTGCGCGCGTCCGCTAGTATTTAATATGAGCGGTAGAGTTTCACAGTCGGCGACAGACGCCGGAGAGAACGCTCGCTTTACGATTATTATTATTTCCTTTTAATATCGTATTTTAATTCATTATATTTACTATAATTGCCTATATAAATTGTTATAAATTATTAAAACGTTATTTTTATTGATTCATAACGTGAATAAATATTTCCATACAAAGTTTACTTGTTTCAAGCATTATTTTTGTTTCGATACATTGAAAATAGGAATAATAATATACAGTAAAATATATGAAAATTGTAAACATTTCATTTTCTCGAGCTGTAATCGAACCCACAACCTGTCGCTTCCACGGGCACACGCTCATAGGCATATAAATGTATAAAAACAGTCATAGTATCGCATTTAATTTAAGATATATAGGGATATTCATCGTTAGGTAATATCTCAGGGTACCTATGTTTATTTTTGAGATAGCGTGTATACGTCACTTCGATATGATAACGATCACTGCTCTTTTCAGTTTTACTGCGAATTCGAATTTAGGGCTTATCGATGCAAGAGAATATGCTGAGTGGCATGATTGGACGACGATATAGATCTACGTGACACATCAGTAGCGTGACATGTGTCCCTAAATATTTTCTTAATATATATTTTTTCAATAAATAAATTATAACCTTCTATCTTTGCACTGCATAAAATATAAAATGGAATGTATATTTTTATTTAGCTTCACACTTTATTCCGTACATAGGAGGGGACGAATAGGGAACCTGGACACTCAGGGCCGCGCGTTGCCTCGTTGACCGAACGAGAAAATGTACATATTTTATTTCCTCGAATAGGAATCGAACCCACAACCTGTCGTGCTTCCGGTCGGACGCTTGTGCCTCTGCGGCACGATTGTAATTCTATGAATGAAAGTTTCTTGTAGGACTTACCTCAGGTCCAGCCTTAGATTTCGTCCGTCAATTGTGAGGTTGTAGTGGACTGCGTGGGGCTGCTCGTGCTCTGTCGCGTACAGATCGCGACGAGCGCGTGCATGTCCGTGCGCGTGCGCATGTTCCAGCGCATGCGAGACCAGCTCGCCCTCCCGCGTCACCTTTACAGGCGTCGAGATTTGTACTTGCGAGGTGTCTAGGTGCTGATGTGAATAGATACCTGTTGAAAAAAATGTATTCTATTTTAAAGAAATAATGTTGTTGGAACGAAGTTCCTTACGGCAGGCTTGGAAGGGATAGGGATTTCGCTGCGTGACCGAACTGAAAAAAATGTGATAGTAAAACCGTAAGAAAAATGCGTGGAATAAACCCGTTAAATGAGACGTGCGCAGGCGCGACAGTCGCATACACAGACGAGTAGTGTATAATACCTTTCTCTTTCTCCCTCTTTCTTTTCGTTCTCTCATCATTTTTTTGCATGATTGTATGTTATTGTTGTTTTTTTATTTTAAGTAATTTATTATTTCCTAAAATACTGAATTTCCTAAATACTTTCTTGTACTTAAATAAAAACTAATCAGCAAAATTTAAGAGAAAAATCAAGAAAAAAACCTACATAAATATGAGCACGACTTTTTTTGCAATTTGTGTCGATTTTACATTAGCCGAAGGAACTTCGTTCCTACCTGGTGTCCCACGACACCACATTTATATTTTTATTTTTGATAAACATGATTATATTTTTATTCTCTTTATGCTGTATTCCTCACTGTAGTGGGAGCCTAGTGTTAAGACGCTCCGCTCTCCACTTTCCGCCGAATTCTAGAGGCATCTGCTAAGAGGCTGAACTGAGCTTAGTTTTGACACAAGAGTGGAAATGGGAATCAAACCCACACCTGTCGCGTTTACATTCATACACTTGTGCATCTGGACCGGCCTCTTAATTATATACTGATGGATAGTAATAGATTAACTATGATTTTGTCATATAAATAAACCTATTTCTGTGTGATATATATATTTTAAAATTTTTGCACACGTAATATGTGTTAATTGTTATTTATTAATAATACGATTTGTAAGCAAAAATATTATTATGTCCATTTTCATAGAGAATCGATGTCGGCAGTACTTTTTAGTTGACTATGCTTTCCTAGTAATACGGAAATTATCAAAATATTTATTGATCTGTGCAAATTATCACTTACGTTTACTTTTGGCGCGTGTGTCACTGATGATGCAAGTTATCGCACCATCGGTAATATGATACCTCTAGGCGATTTCGTTTTAATTATTGTCCAAATTAATATTATCATTAAAAATTATATTAAAATTAAATCAGCTGCACGCTGTTACCCGTACACAGCAAGTAAGGCTAAGGGAACATAGTGTTAAGACACTCCGTTTTTCGAGGCATTGCGCGTTAAGTGGCGGAACAACACCGCGCTTTTTGCTTTTGTGCCAGAGCGAAGAAATGAAAATTATGATAAATAATTCATTTTCTCGAATGGGCATCGAACCCACAACCGTCGCGTTACAGTCATACCCTTGTGCCCCAGCGCCACGACGACCTTAATATTAATCAATCATGCTAGTTTACCAATTTTTCGTAGAAATTTTCTCACAGTTTATATTCGTAGTTTATTTTAGATTTAGTGTACGTTGATATTTCTACTTGGAACATAAAAAGAGCACTTGAGCAGAGTAAACACACTTATAGTTTCGTTTGATCTATGAAAAGATGTAAAATTATAAATGAATATAGTGGTATATACAACTCAAAAACTGTACTACATATTTTGATGTCTACTGTCATATGTCTTTTTGCGACGTATTTTTTAAATTGTACGTATTTGCAAATAATGTATTAAATATTTCGAACTGTAATAGCAATTTTTTGCAATTCTGAATGATATGTTAAATAGGAATCATGGATTGTTTTTATTTATAGCGTTTTAGAGGCAGTATAATTAAAAACTTTGACATAGGAACTAGTATTTTGAAAACGAATTGAAATAAATAAATGAATAATAAATAAACATAGGGTGAGTCACGCAAAATTAGAAAATACGTAATACATTAGGAAGTATTTGTTAGTTTATATATTCTTAATAAACAAGAAATTATGAAAATAACCATCATCTCAAATCTATACTAAAAAAAGGAAGACCATTTAGATTTGAGCACATCCTTTTTTATACACAGATAAATATAAAGAATTTTCATATAATAGCAACATTTTAAAAAATATGAAAAAATTGTCTGGAATTAGATTAAAAATAAAATTTAATTAAATATATTATCATAAGCATAATTTATTATGCTAATAAAATCCTAAATAAGTAAAACTTAATATGACATTCATTGACTATTAAGGAAGTTTACCGGAGTGGCCACCATTTTGATAAAATTATCTCGTTACTTAAAAAAAAATTAAGAAAAAAAATACATATAGCTTAACGCATTTTTCTGCACACAACAACATAGTAACAATGTTGGAACACTTCGCTATCCGTGTTTATTATTTTGCCAGTCTAAGAAAATGGGTTTTTAAATAGTGGGCTTTTAATGGGCTCTTAGAAATAAGTTATCCATGTGCATACTATTCTGTTATTTGTTCCGTATATTTAAAAAAAATGATTTTCCCGGATATAGTATTGAACCCACAATCATCGTATCTTATTTATTATGTGAAAAAATATACATAAAAGACACAAATATGAGTCTCCAAGAGCAGAATATTGATGAGTAGCAAATATATTAATAATTTACTGCATTTAATGACGAACCTAGATCCAGCTAGTGATCGTATGAGCAATTTCCTAAGAAATAGGAACGCTATTTCAGCACCGCGTAGGTAATGCTGGACACTCGACACTCGCACGTCGATGGGGCCACACAAGATTCTTTTGCAAATCACATTTTTCCTATTTCTCATAACTTTAAGTTGTTTTAGTGTCCTTTATTTTATTTTATATATATTTTTAGCTTTACGTTATATCCTGCATGCACCAGGGTAGGCAGAGGGAACCTAGTTAAGACACTCCGTTTCTCCGTCGAATTTTCAAGGCATTGCGCATTGCGGCTTCTAAATGTTCTTTATAATTAATCGAACATTGTTACTGATCATTTAAATACTTTTTCTTTCATATGGATTAAAGCATTAATGTTTATATTTTTGTCCGTATTATCTTACCTTGCCAAGAATTCGCTTCAAGTTAAAATTTATAATGTAATTTTGTTTTGTTTTAGCCAAATTTAAACGTTTGTCTCCGCTCATTGTTCAGATAAAAATAAAAGAGAACAAAAAAGGTTATCAATTAGTCATTTTACACAATTTAGTCAGTACATGTAATAAAAACTTATTATATGAGCACGTTAAGATAATATATTAGATAACAGAAAATGTTGGAAGGACAAAATTTAGAAATTTAAAAATTTAGACCCTAGATATAAGACACTCCGTTTCCCACTTTTCGATTGTCAATGTATTGACTGTTGAGTAGCGGAACTTAAGGCCACGCTTTTGCCTTTTTTTTATTTCCCCGAGTGGGAATTGAACCCACAGCCGTTGCACTACAATCAAACGCTTGTATTTCAACAAAACGTAAATAACCTCATAGCCTCTACTAAATTATTCAAAAGGTAGTACAGTGGGATTTTCTAATGTAATAGGTGTCGATTAAACGGGTTGAGCGTTTTTATGGTGGTAGCGTGGGCTGTGAGACGCTTACAAGCGTATTCTTTGACTAGGGGCCTGGCACCAATTATCGTCGTTGCCCGCCCCCCAGTAGACGACATGCACGAGCTGACGCACCGGAACGCCGACCTCAACGCTACGCGTAGGTGGACATTTATAAAGAAAACATAGACAATATATAGTTTAAATTTCTTTGTACAATATTTTTATTCTGTGGGTGCCGTATCTGTTACTATTGTTGATATATTTTTTTTGGCTTCTGAGTTTTAAGAATGTGTTGTGATTTATTTTAAGGTCAGAATCTTGTGTGGATGTTATGAAAATAGCGTTTTAATTGAAGAAACTATAAAGTAAAACGTTTTAACGTATAATTTAGCATTATCTTTAACCAATTATCATTACTAATTTTATTTTATATATATTAATAGAATATATTTTATTAAAATAAAATATCCATAACTAGATAATATAAAATATATATTTTAAATTTAACATAAATATATTAAAAAGGAATAGTATGTTACTACGCAACGAAGCCTATATAAAGCGATAAAACGAGTTACATCATCCTTAATAGTAGTTAATCGGAGTAAGTCAACTAACATTATTATGTATGCAGTGACAAGAACAAATTATTTTAATTTAAGGTTTTTTTTCATTTCAAAGAAAAGAAACGTCTCTATTTATTTTGTAACTAAAAATAACGTGTAAATATACATAGATGACATCTTTTGAATCTAATATGAATATGTATGAACACCGATTAGATAAATTTAGGAAGACGCAACGTTTATTATTTTAACAAAATAAATTATATTGAAAGTCATTAAAATCGAAGTAAATTAATTTAAGGTAATAGCTACACGCAATGCCTCCAGAATTCGGCGGACAGTGGGGAACACGTTCCTTTTGCCTACCCCGCTGTGTGCGGGATACAGCGTGAAGTTAGAAGTTAGATATTATCTTTTATCTCAGCTCGACAAGTGACAGCCTTACGTCACAAGTCGCGTCACTGGCCAAGTTTCGCACCTTTTCTCCGAGCGAGATAAGATTTGCTCTGCAAATATTGATATAGGCCGATAACAGACACAGATCGTTATACTTTACACTTTCCACTGATAAATTTTGGCTATTATCACGCACTTTGATAAAAATATAAATTATACTTGTATTTGTTTAACCTTCATAGATTAAAACCCAAAAAAAAAACTAATAGCTTACAATTGGGGCAACATTATTAATAATAACGTTAGGAAAGTTCAACGACCAAGCAATACAAGTATAATAGGCTTGTATAATAGTTTGTTTTCAAAATTATGCCAACGTTTGCTGGTTTATGGGGATGTTTCATGGCACTCATGCTTCATTTGTGTATGTTTTGGGTTTGACCTGCATTCGCTATCCATACACTATTCTTGACACGTTATTGAGATCGAGAATAACTAGACGCACTGCTGTATTTCATTGCACAATACCCTCATTTCTAATTATCAAAATTCCCGCTCCCCATTTACTGGTAAATTCTGGAGGCAGTATGTGTTGAACGGCGGAACTCAACGCCGCGCTTTGCCTCGACACCTCGAGAATCGAGAATCGAACCCCCAACCTGTTGCGTTTATAATCACACACGACTGGCCTCAATTATCACCTAAATGGGTACACACATACACTATTTGTGTATCATTAGAGCCTATATTGATATTAATTTTATAATAGAGACATGTCTGCTTTTCTTATAAAATAATATTAATATATTTCATATATAAAATATATATATAATATATTAATATTAATTTGAGACATGCGTTTTGTTCGTAATACGAAACTGTAGTAACACGATACACAAATCCGTAAAGATTTGCGCGGTCTCTCACATCCGACGAACGACCTTCATATTATTACCTACTACGTGTGAGTTCCCATGTGCATACATTTTACGTGTTACCGAAATATATGTATTTTCATTTAGTAATTCATAATTAAATTTTATATTACTAGCCCAAAAATAACTTTACATACATACGAGTATATAGTTGAAGCCGTCGTGGCAAGGGTGTGATTGTAATGCGACGTATCGTAGGTTCGATCTCCACTCGAGAGAATTAATCATCATTTATTAATATTTTCATTTCTTCGCTCTGACACCAAGGCAAAAAGGCCGGCATTGAGTTCCGCCATTCAACACGCAATGCCTCGAAAAAATTGGCGGAAAATGGGGAACGGAGCGCTAGATTCTAGCTGCTCTCCTGTGTGCTCGATACAGTGTAAAGCTGATTTAATTTTGATTCGATTTTATACATATATCTTTTAATATAATTTTCTCAGTCCAGTATAAATTATAATAGACGTTCCTTTGCCATGTTTTCTTTGTAAATAAATACAACCGTTGACACAAAGCAGTCCTAAATCTACCGACAGAGCAAAAGATAATCTTTCAAAGGCAATCTCAGGCTGTCCCTTAACTGGAATCCAATTATCAGCATTTCAAATTCGCGACAACCGCAAAACAACTCACACGATTAGGTTTACGAGTTTAAAAATTTAATCTCAGGATTTTCTTTCTTTCCGTCTGTCATTTTAAATTGCTTACGTGACATTTGAATGATAGTTTTTGTTAAATAAAATAATTTATAAAACGCTGAAAATAAAAAATATTGTAAGAATTAAATTGAATTTCACAGCTTGTCTTGTAAATTAATTTGAAATTCTTTTGCTTGTATTTTTTAAGTAATTTAACTCCTAGTTTTTTTACTAAATTTTCTACAGATATTTATTATGTAAACATTTTAATATTCTACAGAATAAAAATGTAAATTTGATCATTACTTATAATAAAAAAAAAACTGTCACAGATTATAAAAATATAACATACCGGTGTGCATAAAGGTTCTAATGCTGTCCTGGACGTTCTGCTCTTCAGTACTGGTCAGCTCCCCTCTGGGTACCACTTGGAGGTACTTAGCGCTGCATCGAGACATCACCATTTGGAACAACAGCAGTTTAAATATGGAACACCGCACATCCATTTTTCTGAGTAGTCGGCAGCCACTAGCACGCATGTCTTGTACCAATGCTGCCCCAATTCTTCGTAACCAGCTACGGATTTGGCATACTACTGACTGACTGTTCTTGTAATCACTAATTTGGATCTCTTATAAACACTGGTTTAATAATAATTTGTGTTTATAATTGGATATTGATATTATGGGCCTCTGATATTGACGCAATCTCATTATAATGGACCTGCAAAGAAGATACAAAAACATTAATAATATTGAAACAATATTTAATTTAATCTGATATGAGTCGTCTAAAAATATCAAAAGTTCAAGAGCATCAGATTATATCTGTAGTTAAAATTCAATCGTAGTAAAAAATATATATATATATATATATAAAACAATGAATGTTGCCTATACCTTAATATGCATAGCTGATACGATGGTTTTTCTAACTAATATAAATAACACAATAATAAATTAACACTTATTATATTTTCTAAAACTTGAATTGTTCTTTAAAGCTATAGAATATTGTTTTTAAATTTTTATAACAATTAT
>DWNA01002967.1:0-10755 GCA_018249835.1 Heliconius besckei
ACTAAGATTTATGTTGCCTTAGCACAATCCGTCATCACATACTGTATTCCTGTTTGGGGTGGAGCGACTAAATCTAACTTTATAGACCTGGAACGTGCCCAGCGATCTCTGATAAAGGTGATCTGTTCTAAGTCCTATAGATTCCCAACAGACCACTTATACATCCTCAGTGATTTGCTATCAGTTAGGCGGCTTTATATACTTAACCTAATCTTAATATACCACAAATCGTTGCCGTACAATCCAAAAGTTCTAAGTAAAAGACGACATGACATCGTAGCACGCGTCCACTCTGTTCGTACAGCTTTTGCTAATAGGTAGTATGAATGTCAGTCACCTTTCTTATACAATAAAATTAACAAACAATTAAATATTTACCCCATGACCTTATTCAAGTGTAAAATTACCCTAGATAAATAGCTGAAGAAACTTACGTTTGAAGAAGTTGAGCTTCTCTTACGTAGAATTGTCTAATTCCAGCTTAAATTAATAATGCACACACAAACTCACATATATATATATATATATATATATATATATATAAATAAATAATTACTCAAACACAACACATACTCACGCAAACGTACACACACACATACACATTCATACACACACGCACATGCACACACACACACGCACATGCACACACACACACACGCACACACACATACTGCTGTATTTCCTTTCAATCCACCACCTTATGATACCGTAGATATTATGTACAATAACTAGCTGGTGTCCGATATGGGAGTTGCGAGATACTCTCAACACAAGTGTCTTCTGACCACTTACCGGGAGTTCTCAGTGTAATAATTTGTATGTGATATTTCAAAATAAAGATTATTATTATTATTATATAGGATACGGTAACAAGTGTACTTTCCAGGAAAGTAAAACGGAGTATCTTAACACTAGATTCCCCCTCTGCCTGTCCTAACGTGTGCGGGACACAACGTTACGTTGATTTAATTTAACAAGTCTTGGAAAAACAAGGATAATTAAATAATATTAATATTGTTACAACTTTATTAACTTTTAAGTATTTTACACAACAGTTAGGTATAGAACATAAAATACCTTTGGTACTGCGCTATAAATGTGTGGTTAATTGAACATTGTTATAATCTACTTATGTACAAAAATGTGTGAATACAAAACACCGTTTTTAATAAATTAATAAACTATTATACTATTAAAACATATGGACTAGTTGACATAGAAAATCGACTCAAATGCACGTAAAATGAATACACGATGAAAAATAATAAATTATATAATATAAATAATTAATTATATAATTAATGGAATTAAAGTAAAAAAGTATACAATAAGCAACCAATGTGTGTCAATAGGTAATATAAAATCTTTATTACATATAAAAGGTTATAGATGTATTAAGTCATTTTGAATTTCATTGTCAAGAACCATAGTAATATTATTACAAAAAATATCACAGTAAAAATAAAAAAAATATTTTAATATTTAAGAAATGAATACTACATAAAATAATACTTGAAAAATATTTTAATACAAACTTTGTATTTCAATATAAATCTAAAAAACGAGAGAAATTAGTCTTCAGCATCCCAAGAAATTAATTACTACTTAATAAATAATAATATATAAATTATGCTTAAAAATAAATAAATTGATTATTTAATCATAATCACAATTAATGGTAAAAAATGCTATAAATGAGTATCACGAACTCATTTACGATAATTATTGCTGGTTGGGTAAGAATTTCTTCAGTTTTAAATAAAAAATAAAACAGTAAAAATGCAAATCATTCGCAGTACCACAGATGAATAATTTAAACATTTATTTACAAAGCAATATCAAAATGATCTGTTCATAGCAAAATATTTACAATACAAATATAAGCAATGATTTTCAAATATTTTTGTGCCGAAATTATTAACGTGCTCAAATTAATTTTCTTATACAAATGAAAGTATTTTGAAAAAAAAATTAATTATTCATCATATTTTTTTAGTAATAAGTATAGTTCTGTTACAACAAAATGGGTCAGAAATTATAATTTTTTTACGTATTGTAATAATTAAGTTAGATTTTTTATATTTTAAATTTTAAGGCATACAAAAGATTTTTGTTGTATCGGATCTAACATCTTAAAATGTAAACGTTTGTATCTAAAATTTAAGAATTTAAAGAACATTTAAGAAAATTATGTATTATGTCAAATAGGTAGGTATATTTTACCTTTGATATTGATAGCTATTTTAGTAGTAACAGAACTAATATACCGTTATCGTATCATTTTTTTGTAACTAACGATATTGTTGTTATGACAAAAGATATTTTATTTCCTATAAGAAATATATTCATTAACATTATTCAGTGTGACGATATTAATGATTTTAAATGGTTTTCCTATACAAAATATCGTATCGAGGTGTTAGGACATAGGAATCAGACTAAAGACAGACAAACGTGATGGCGTCACTTATACATATCACAGGTCTAAAGGCATATACAAACTTGAGAGGGGTCCAAATGTATACCTTTTATAACACTACAAGTATATTCGACTTTCATATATATGTATATTATATTATGTAATAAATATACATACACTAATGACGGCTTACTCGTTACTGGTAAACAATAAATATGAGATCCTTAGTACATATCCTAGAGTAATATAGGTTAGTTTAATGGCAATCGTTATATGAGACGGCATGATGATTTACTAGAAAAATTTAAATATTTCTCATTATAATAATATAATATATTATTAATTATGTAATTTTACTGTTCGGAATGGTGTGAAAGGTTATAAAAATTCGTCTTCATATTTTAGGTAATTTATCGTCAACGTCGACTGTATAGTACTACGTGGCAAGCATAAAGCGAATATTTATTTCAGAACGGGTTGATTTCCTCAATTGACTTTATCCGAAACGAAAATATTTAAACCGTTATTCTGAAACTGGCATCAATACTAACATTTTTCTCTTCTTTAATTCCGTTATAACGTCATCGAACTGGAATCGGTTTTAAAAAATGTTCAATTAACACTATATATTTAAAAGTTTTAAACATAGATAAATTGACTGATAAATAAACTAAAACTGTTCAGCTCGAAGAGAAAAATGTCATTATTTGAAAAAGAGCGTGTACAAAACTACATACTTTATCCAAAATAACAATTTCACGCGTTATCAAACCCCTGGAAGTCCCCGGGCCAGTTCTCTCTCCGAGCTGCACGATCTGACCCCGTACAGGCAAAAAAAGCATCGCCTTCAAAAGGATCCGATTCACGAGTAAAAATGTTAACGGAATCCGATTTCTTGATATCTCGATGCTGTTGTGGTTTAGCTCGAAGTGGCGGTAAATCCCCTTCGTCCTCCTCAGCTATAGACGCGGTGCGACCTCTAGGGGTGGATATAGTAAAATCGTCTTCGAACATCGATCTCGGGGAAATCGAATCAGAATCGAATCGGAATCGAGTTGCGGGTGAATCGCCGTCCCTGGCGCGTACTGAGCTACCTGATACTGGCGATGCTGTTGTTTCTTCTGGTTCGAAAGCGAATCTGAAGTTTAACATACATTATGTTTTTATGTGTTAGGCAAACATACTTTGTAAAATAAATCTTGAACAGTGCAATTTGGTCAAATGTGGCGTATTCACAAAAAAATAAATGTAAATATTATTTGTTATATTTACCTTGTTCCCTCTAAGCAAGAGTATGGGGCGCGTTTCTTTACATTCTGCGCAGGTGTGTCTTGAAAATCGTTATCAAAGGGCGACGTATGTTCTCTTTCTCTTGGAGAAAAATCATTTGAAAAACGATAATCCCTCGGCCTTACTCGTGGATCTTCGCGCCGTCGTCGTCTTGGATCTCGGGAGTCACGGGTCGAATCCCGACCGGATTCTCGGCCCGAGTCGCGAGGATCACGAGAATCCCTCCCTGACTCGCGTCCTGAATCCCTCGTGTCCCGGGAGTCCCGGCCCGAGTCCCGCGGGTCCCGGGAATCCCTGCCGGAGTCTCGGCCGGAATCACGAGCATCTCGGGAATCCCGCCCTGAGTCCCGAGATTCGCGGATGTCGCGTTCGGCTTCTCGTCGCGATGTGGTTGTCGCTGAACGCCTCCCCGGCCAACCTAGTGTTGATCCATATCTAAGAGAAAAATATTTTAGTTTAGTACTTTGTGTTTCAAAATGTGAAATATACTATAAATGACAAATAGAACTAAACTGAAAAATTGTATACTAATTACCTCCGTTCATTTGGATCTTCACTTTGCCTCATTTCGGTCCTACGTCTGGCTTCGCGCCATCCTAATGAGCCATAATTTCGTTCTGGAAAATAAAATATTACCCAATATACATTTTTAGCTACCATATGTCTTGCAGACTTATTCTTATGATTGATACATTATGTTTACTTAAACAATTTTTTTATCTCAGATCTATTTTACTTTCATAATACACTTTACGAAATTATCATTACTGACTGTTATTATCAAAATATGTATACAAAACTAAACATAAAACAATACCGTCCCTCCGCCACCGTTGGTCCGTCCACCTTTCTCGTGGAGACGACCGGCCGGAACCACATCCATCACTATAACTGGAATATACAAATTATTATATAAATAACATTAACAAACCTAAGGCCGTATATTGAATTTGTTATACCTGTAATAAAAAAAATATCTCAATAAAATAATTACTCACTCCTCTTCATCGTAAGAATGTCTCGGTTTCCTGTGTCGATCTATATCTCTATAATCCTTACTGCGCTCCCTACTTCGCGAGTCTCTGTAATCTCTGTCTCTACTGTAATTCCTGTCTCTCCACGTCTCCTCCCTTTCTCTACTTCGTCTATCTCTCCTATGTTCTCGGTCTTTGCTGACGTCACGCCTGTCTCTGCCGCTGCCAGAGTCTCGACGGTCTCTTGCTGAATCTCTACCATCTCTGTTTAGATCTCTATCTCGACTGCCTCGTTTATCTCTTATTTTTTCTTTCTCTCTGCCACTGCCTGAGTCTAGGCATTCACGGGAACCAGATGAATTATGTCTGTTTGGAAATTTATTGATTTGTTAGCATTTTGTAAGTATTCTACGAAGCGGCGTCGTTATTTTAAATAATAATATATTCAGTATTTTAAGTAAGATACTGAGGCCGTCATGGTGCAATGGGAGAGGGCCAGTTCAGTTAGAAGTAGATTCGAAACCTATATGGCTATATATATTTATTTAATTTTTATTTTCGTTTTCCCGCTTTGGTAGAATAAGTGCAGCGTCGTGTGCAATGCACTATTGTGCATTGAGATATATTGAGATATATTGTGCATCGAGATATTTCTCGAAAATTTTGCTGTGGTTGGGGAACAAAGTGTCTTAGCACTAGGTTCCCCGAGGGTAGACAGTACCCTCGTATGCGAAAAAAACTAGGCTAGGCACAACTAAAAGCTATGTAGAAAATCTTTAAAATTTTTGAAGAGGGCGCTTATTCTAATTTCGCATTAAAATTTTACAAATACCAGTAAAACATATAATTATATCAAACATTTTATATGTTATACAATTTTTAACTTAAATATAATAAAATATATAATAATCTACCGTGATTCTCTATCTCTATGTGAGGGCGGACGTGGAAGCCGCGTTATCGGTGGTTCTTCGTCCCATGGGGAAACGTCACGGGATGACGATGATGTTTGAACTGGAACCAATATTTATTACTTTATTTGCATCGTCCATTGTTGCGCAATGGTACTAGCGTGAGACTGTAAACGTGACGGTTGTAGGTTCGATTCCCACTCACCAGATAGTTGTTAACAGAGCGAAGAAATGAAAATATTGTTTATTCATATTTTCATTTCTTAGCTCTCACGCTATTGAGATCCGCTCAATACGCAATGCCTCGAAAATTTTGCGGAGAGTGGGGAACCGAGTGTCTTAGCACTAAGATAACATATAGGTTCCCTCAGCCTCGCAGCCTATATGCGAAATACATCATAAAGCTAAGAATAGGAGTTGTCAGATATATATTCACCTTGACATTATTTACAAAAAAAACAGATTGTCAGCGACCCTATACATATAAACAAAAATAATACTAACCAGAAGGTCCCCTGTTATGCGGTCGCCGTCGCCGTTGCCGCGGCTCCGAGTCCCTGGAATCGGAGGACCAACCCTCCGTCCAACCGAGCCTCGTTAGACCGCCAATCACTGGTGCCATGCGATCTGTGCGTTTGATTAAATATAATTAATTGTAAGGGAAATATGCAATTTTATTGATGTTATAATAATTAAAAATGTATATACTGACAGATCGTTGTGATAACATAACTGAAAAAAAAGTTTAACACATTAAAATATATCAGTAAATTAATAAATAAATAAAACTTTGTTGTCCAGAATAACATTTCATCACAATTCAACCAACTATAGAATGATAATATAATAAACACTAAGCTTTAAAATAAACTTCATGTTGTGATTATGCAGTGTGCACAAGATCGATACGTCACTTATTTTCTTATGTTCCAATACTTTAGAATACAGATTTTTCCTATTGTCTAGCAATCTGAATTTATCGTGTCAAAGCCAGAAATCAGATTCATATTAATAGCACAAATAATATTTATTAAATACTGTCAATATTTTAAAATAATCAATAAATATTTATGGATATTATTCTTTGGACACGTGGAAAGAATAAATGATGTTAAAATGGTAAAACGGATTTATAATGCAACAGTGAGAGGTACTTAGGTCAATATAGATAATATTGTAAGAAGTATGAGAACCTTTGGAGAAGATGCATGAAGAGGTGATTTCAGTGATAGGGGTAATGTTAGTGGACGAGATGACAGTAGCATCGTGAAATGAAAAAGAAATAAAAATATTATATTACCATATAAATAATACCTCGAACATACCTTTGGTATCTGGAGATGAACCACTCGCCACATCACTTATAGACCCCGCCGACAGCCTCGCAGGTGGTTGCAAATCTCTAATAGGCAGAATTTCTACTGTTGTCTCTTTCTTTTCCTCTACTTTCTTCTCCTCTTCTTTCTCCTTCATACCTGGACTTTTTCTAAACGCGTCCTCTACGTTAAACGATAAAGAACTATTATCGATACAGTCGAAAAAATCTGAATTGTCAAAACCATCGGATTTTTCGTCGGATTTCTTCCTTTCTTTCGGAGCTTCGGGGGGTATGGATTCGAATTCATCTTGAGGTGGTTCTGTTATAGTGATTTCTCTCAGAGCTGCGTATCTATCGTTAGTGTCTTCTTGTTTGGGTTCAGCTGTATCATCTCGAGGAGAGACACTACGCCTCGCCCTTTCTATTTGCAAATTCTTCATGACACTCTTAATATCTTCTATTTTAGCGTCTATCGGTTTCGGACTCACCGAATTACGAAACATATTAAAGGAATCTATTGTCAATTCGTCTAAACTCTTTAAAGGACTTTTATCTAATTCTTTTCGCTCTTCAATTTTCTTTTCCTCAGTTTTGATTAAATTCTCAATGGTGGCCAATTCTTTGTCGTCTTCTTGTTTTATTTCTATTTCTATGTCTATGGGATCTAGTATTGATTTAGCTTTTAGTTCTTGTTCTTGTATTTCCCTGAAAGCCGCGTATTTATCGTAAGTTGAGTTCGCTTTTTTGTCAAAATCATCGAAATTTGCTACAAAGGTGTCCATTGAATCTGTTGGCGCGAAATTATCTTCGAATTGTGGTTTAAATTCACTAGTAGCGGGTGCTAAAGTAATCGGCTTTTCAGGTAACGTGGTCGTAGGTATAACAGGTATAATGGGTGTCACTCTTTCTTTTTCTTTGACAGCTGGATCGATGTGTATATGCTAAAATAAAAATAAAATAAAATAATAATAAGAATTAGATTTAAATAAAAAAAATATTTAAAATGATTTTTAGTTTCTCTCCTTAGTGATGGGAGAAGGCGCAGGTACTAAGTTTCGTCACGGAAAACGTAATATCTCTAAAGTTGGGCCGTGCGTAAGGAACAGAGTGTATTATCATATGATAGTGTCTTATCACTACGTTTCCTCTGCGTAGGTAGTGTAGACTACATGCACGATACAGCAAGTAGCTACAAAGAAAAATAATAAAGATAAAATACACGTACTATTATATTTTTATTTTCAATTACTTACAGCTTTTTCATTTTCAGATGCAACATAGGACCGCAAGTAGTCAGTGAGTTGAGGCAGCGTCATGGACGATAATGTAGCGGTCGGAACGCGAAGCCTTGAAAAAAATTGTTAATATTAGTGTAGGGTATTAAGGGTAGGCAGTAGATTAATAAAACATTTTACTATAACATTTTTTAAAGAGTTACTCATATATTGAGCCATTTTAAGTATTAGGCCGGACAACAACACATATTCTAAAAATGCGGTTTGCACTAGTAAATAGAGTGATTCGTTTAATTTTATATGCATGTTATATACATTATATATTAGAACAAAGAGGAGATCTAATTTTTAAATTGTAATTCACGAGGGAAAGCGGAATAAAAGTACACATATATATTTTTCTGCCTGATAGGAAGGTCACTAAAACCACTAACCTCGCCGACAGCTCATCCATAGTGAGTGTTAGTAGCTGACTAAGCGTGATGTCGAAGCGCTTGGCGGCGGGCAGCGGCGGCGGCGCCGGCGTCAGGTACTCGTCCTCGCTGCTGTTGGTCGCGAGGGAGCACTGGCGAGGTTTGGTGGTACGGTCCGCCTGGAAGAAGCGTAACATATTTTATATTTAGATCAGAACAATAACAAAAGCAAAACAACAGTTCAGAACCAACAGTTTGTTCATCCTGTTCTGTTGTTTTCTTCTTTGAGACCGTCCACCGTTGTAAAATAAAAAAAATAATTGTATTTAGTGAAATCAATAATATATCGTTTGATAATAGGTATAATGGGTGTCACTCTTTCCTTTCATAATAAGAGAATGTATGTTAAATAGAGACTGAGTTACATTACTGCCTTTACCTATAATGGATGGATGGTAATATAGCTATAGATTAAGGGTATGAAGCCGTTGTGGTGTAGGGTACAAGCGTATGACTGTAAACGCGATGGTTGTGTCTTCGATTCTTACTGGGGAATGAAGTCTGTGTAGGTCAGGTAGGCGAAGACGCAACCAGAATATTAGGTTAAAATTAAATATATCTTACCATTGGTTCCTTCTTCCTAGCAGGTTTAGGCAGCGGCGGTGTATCATCATCGTCGTGGTCGTGCGGCGGTCGCGGGGGCGGCACCAGACTCAGTTCTGCTACTTTCTTGGGGGGCAAGGGGGGAGGAGGGGATGCACTTTCCGAGTTCAGCTTGGAACTTGGTTGGGGACGCTGTCTTATTGTGCTTGTGTCTGTTGTCTGGAATGTGTTGGAATATTGAAAATATTTGATTACTTGTTGAAAGAGGAGGAAGGTACAAGTATGTATAAGATATTTTAGTGTAATTTGTATAGGAGTTATAGGTGGGTTCATAATTTTTTGCGGATATATAATTTGAATATGAACGAACGGAAAATAATACCAAATAATTTGGATATTTTAATTCCTTGTAATTTAAATAAAAATCAAACGCACTAAATCTACTAACTCATACCTGTCGAGGAAGCCTCGGTGACTTGGGAGCGGGTTCCGGCGGCAGAGTTACTTGCAATGGACCGTTAAAAACATTCTTCGCTTCGAAACTAGCGACGCTCTCCGGCTTATCCTGAACGATTTCTTTACTTAGTTTACTCTTCAAATCCTCAGTCCGCAAAGAGCTTAGCTTGGGGAAATCTTGCATACTTGTAAAGGGATCATCTTTGAAGGTATCGGAGAAGGGGTCACTATTGTCGAAGGGATCGGTTTCGGCGAAGGGGTCGGACGTGAAAAAATCGGGTGAGAAATTCGTTTGGGGCTTCGCTATTGCTACGGAGCCCCCCGAATGCCTCGATAGGGAGGTCATAGTAGTGGGAGGGCCGTAGGCCTCCTCGACTCCCATATCGGAGATAAGGCTGTGTTGGACGAGGTCTTTGAGCACTTTCTTTGGTGGATTTTTGAGCTCCTGAAAGAAGAGTTTTTTGTCAACGTAAGGTCTACTGCGGCCGGTGCCGAGCGGGTCGAGTTCCGTGAACACGTCGTACGCCGGCGCCTGCGTTTGTATCTGAAACAGCCACCATTAAACCCCTTGTATGGAAACGCCGATGCTGTGACTATGAAACTAGTTTGACATGATGGCTTATCTGTTGTTTATTTAGTAACAAATAAAAAAATACTTTGACTATATAACTAAAAAAGGAAATATAAATAACTAAGTAAGATGAGCCACAATGCCAACGTGAAAATGAATTATAAAGCTTTAATCTATATTAATGGTTAATAACTACTGTTTTGCGAAGTATTTCAATTAAATGAAACTATAGCTATAACAAAGGTTAATTTTGGAATATTAGCTCTCACACCTGTATTAAATAAAAATGGTTTATGTTTCACCTGTTTTGTACATTGGCATATGATGTGAGTGTTAGTGATGAAAAATTAGCAATAAATGAAAATGACGCGAGTTGTCAATTCAAAATTACCTCAAGATTAAATCAGTTGACTTAATATCTGTACTAAAATAAATATATAAATCGATAACCCAATGGTAAGGAGTTTAAAATAGTAAGCCTGTTAAAATATTAGACAACTATAATCCACACTGGACATTTTCCAAATGTTATCTATATTACTTTGAAGATTTTTCTTTTATTTAA
>DWNA01002968.1:0-10749 GCA_018249835.1 Heliconius besckei
TGAAGAATGCAGCTTTCATACAAAACAAAAACAATGTAAATCGGACCAGTAGATCCAGAGATCTTAGCGTTCAAACAAACAAACAAACAAACAAACTCTTCCGCTTTATTATATTAGTATAGATTTATTGGCCCAAGTTTTTTTATATTGTTTTAGGAATATTTTTTTTGTAGTGACGCTTTTTTCCTACATTTACTTGCGAATGGGAATCGACTCCACAACAGTCGTGCCCCGTGGTAGGCAGACTCGGTGTGACTGCCACGAATACCTATTAAATTTCGTCATTTCATTTTCACCTACCAAAAATAAATATTTGTTTAATATAATAATTTTCTTTCAGCAATAGTAAAAAATGTAACATTACGTAATAGAACTACTTCAGAATCTCAAAATGTAGTTTATGCGGAACAAGAAACAGATGAATTAATAGCGATGCTTCGAGAAACTGAGAGCCTCGATGAACAGGGAGATATATTGCAGTATTTGGTGGACACACACGGCTTAGAATTTAATACTGGTAAGAATTATAAATTGTTTTTTAATTTGTGAGGATTTTTTTCAATTTTTACTTAGTGTTATACTTTCATTTTAAAATAACAGTTTAATTTATTATATAATGTAAAGTCTCAGCGTATTTCCGAAGAATCCAAATTCTTTTATATAGTTGAGTTATATCTATAATTCATCATTATCTATTACTAATTACTAATTAAATGTAAATTCTAATTTTATAAGGTCCACGCTTTCGTGTCAAACATTGTCTAAAAATAAAGTTTTTAATTTTAGTTAGTCTAATATAAATTTATGTTCATATAACATTTTACAGGGTTTTTATAGCCGTTTTATCCTTTACATATAAAATATTTTAATAAGAAATTCTAATTAATTTTATATAAACACCAAACAAAATATCAAATAACAGGTATGTTAGAAAACGGTAAGCCAGTGACCGTAAAAGACCTACTCAAGGCATTATACGAGAAGGCGTGCACTCAAAAGCTATGGGGTCTAGTGAGACATACAGCGGGGATGCTAGGGAAGAGAGTGGAAGATCTCGCTAAAGCAGTTACTGACTTGCTAGTGAGACAGAAGCAAATAACTGTGGGTATGCCTCCTAATAACGAGCATACTATAACTGCGCCGCTACCCGAGAACGAATTAAGACAGCTTATACATGTTGTAAGTATTTAGGAAGACTTTTTAGGACAGGGTTGCCAACTGAAAAAAAAAATGCGTACAATAACATTTAAAATTTTGAATCCTAATAATTTAAGTAAATAGAAATATAAAACAGTAGTAGTAAAAACGAATTTATATATATATAGTATAACGGGTATAGTATAAGCACATTTATTTTACACTAAGGTTATAGCACTCCTAGTGTACTGAACTCTTATTTGTGTTTCATGCAGTCCTTCCGTCGTGAAAAACATGGCAATGATGAAAAGGTATATAAAATAGAATTTAATAAGCACTTCAATAAATACACATTATATCACATTTACATTTCGAATTATTGAATTACATGTGGTATGTTAAACCTTGTAGTAAAGTAACCCTGTGCTTACTTAATATTAATAACAATAACATGATTACTTTTTCCATTTGTGGAATGACTTATAATAAGGTGCCTTATGAGTGGAAAATAAAGTAATTTCTCCGATTGATAATCGAACACACAACCGTCGCGTTGACAATCGTTCAGTGCCGCACCACGATGGCTTCAAATAATATACACATATTTCTATATATCTATTTGTTGTAATTTAATAACAAGGCGTACGGCGACGACGAGAGTACGGCAATGTTGACTCAAGAACTGCTCGTGTATCTCGCCATGTTCATACGGACTGAGCCGCAGCTGTTCTTAGAGATGCTGCGTCTGAGAGTCGGTCTTATCATACAGGTAAGGTCTTATCATACAGGAAATTATGATCACATATGATTTTTGTCTTCCAATTTTAAACAAAAGAAGAAGTTACTTTCCATTTAATTTGTATAAGTCATTGCAGACAAACTGCAATTCCAATATTATTATCAAAATTCATAACTTGGATACATTATTTATTTTATTAATGTAAAAATACTTTAATATGCTATCCACTAAAAAGTCTCCTTTTATTTTTTTTTATTACATTCACACAATTAAACTTTTATTATATTCAAAACTTAGAATAGCAATATATTTATGAACCTTATTAGTGTCAGATTAACATTAAACATAATAATTCATTATACTTATATCAGGTAATGGCTACGGAACTGTCTCGTACCCTTTCATGCGATGGAGAAGAAGCCTCAGAACATCTGCTCAACTTGTCGCCTTTTGAAATGAAGAATCTCCTCTATCATATTCTTAGTGGCAAGGAATTTGCAATCAACAGTGGTAAATGTAAGATTTTTCATATTTTTACACTGTATTCCGCATTTAGTAGGGTAGTCAGAAGGAACCTAATGTTAAAACACTCACTTCCCCACGTAACGCCCACTCTAGATTGCGTATTGAGTGGCGGTGCTTTGTTACGAAAGCAAGGAATTGAATATATTTCTTTCCCTTGAATGGGAATTTAACCCACATCCATCCTGTTTACAGCCAAATGTTGTATCGGCCGCTGCGCTACTACGGCCGTGACATATTATAAGCTTATAACTATTATCTATATAGCATATAAAATTTCGTTCCATTACGTTAGTAACGGTTTTTATAAAAAAGTTTATAAATGACAATAAGTATTAATACTTGATATACATAGTTATGTATGAATGTTTCTTTACAGCCAATTCAATATTTGGTATAAACGACAAGTTTAATAAAAGTAAAGGCGAGTTGAAATATACTTTTAATGTCAAGGTTTATGTTTTCTCCTAGAGCCCCTGAATGATTAATATTTGTTTTAGTATTAATAGTTTTTTATGTATGAAAATTTATTTAATATGCATTTTTTTATAGTTATTAAAAGATTCTATATAGGTACTAATCTTAGTTTTTTTATTCTCTGTTTTATAAAAATTGTAATGTCCTGTTTTGATTTTTATGAATATGAAAATTTATAAGAATAGCAGACGCATTTTAGTAAAGTTTATACTATAAATATATATTAAAAAAATTGCATGATGGCTTTGCACATTCCCTTTGTTGCCCATCTTTTTATGTTATTTGTGAAATTACCTATTTCTATAAATTCACTATAGTTATTATAATTTTATTTTTAAATAAAATTATTAAAAACGTTTAATAATTATTTCAGCTATGGGACGCGGTAACATATCAATAGTGAGCAACAACAAATCTCACAGATACACTAAGAAATCTCAAATTGTTTTAGAAGGACAAGGACTTCAGGGTGCTATAGATGATGGTATGTTTTTATGTTTTTTAGCTTCATGCTGTATCCCGCAACATAGCAGTTCGTTTGGGCCCGCGATAGCTGCGCACTCTATTGATTAAAAATCGCTTAAGAGAGTCATTTTTTTACTTTTTATTTTATTTAATAATATTTTACTGCTTTTTTTTCTATGTAGGTCCAATAACCGAACCCGATCGACAAGGCCAGTGGCTGCGACGTAGACGACTCGACGGTGCTCTCAATCGCGTACCGAGAGATTTTTATCAACGTGTGTGGGCTGTTTTAGAAAAGGTAGTATATTTATTTTATTGAGATAAGTTTAATATATTTATTCCCCTGAGTGTGCATTGAACCCACAATCATTTTATTATTCAGATATTCTTATTACAATATTCAAACGTTTTTCCACGCATATTTCATAATTTTTATATAATAATTTATGCCTTATTAAATTTTATATTCTTTATTTTCCTTACTTTAAATAACATCAAATTGCAAATGATATTATATATTAAATATTTTTTTAGTGCCAAGGATTAGTGATTCAAGGGAAAATACTGCAACCAAATTTGACTCAAGAGATGACCTCTGGAGAGCTTAAATTCGCGTTAGCCGTTGAAACTGTATTAAATTCAATACCACAGCCAGAATACAGACAGTTAGTTGTGGAAGCCCTCATGGTACTAACATTAGTTGTGGAATACAAAGCTGTTGCCCACCTTGGTGAAATGATAACAGTGGAGCATCTAGTGCATAAAGCTAATCAAATATTCTTAGAAGATCAGGTTTGTAATTATCAAAATAAAATTTGCCATAATTGTAAATAGACTTTGTATAATTTTGAAGTGGCGGTATTCAACGCCGCACGTTGTCTTGCTACCTGAGCTAGGAGATGAAAATAAGTCATTACCGTGAGTGGGAATCGAACCCGCAACGAAAGATCAACTAATAGATGCTAAGCGGAAAGTTTTCCACATAGTTTCCTACTGTTATAGGATCCTACCTAACTTTTGTACTGGTTGGAGTTGACAATTTTCATTATTTTCTAAGTCATCAAGTTTGGAAAAAACATTTGATGTTGGTAGTGGCTGACTGAGCCAGTATAATCTTAACTTGGACTCTTTTTGGCTACTTATAATCTCAGGGCTGTTGCTTTGTTTTTAACTTCAGTACACTTTGATCTATCGAGAGTTTATAATGTACAACAGTAAAACTTTATATTACCGTACTAAGAGGGGTGATTGTATACTTCAGCAATATCCCTTATAAGATTGATGTAACAGTACAAATGGCCAACAGTCTTTGATGGAACAATGAAACATAAACAAATGACATTCGCAGATGCGGTGCGCAGGCGACGCCACGCTATGCTGCGCGAAGGCAGCTGGGGGTGGCGCGGGCAGTGCGGGCGCGCTAGTGTGCGGCGGCGCGGCTGGCGTGTGCCAGCTGCTGTACGACAGCGCGCCCAGCGGCCGCTTCGGCACCATGACGTACCTGGCGCGCGCCGTCGCCGCGCTGCTGGCGTCCCGCGCCGCCGCGCCTGACGCGCCCGCCGAGTGCGCAGTCACATAACACAACACCATCACGAATTTCAAATCAATTTTAAGTTTCACTTCACCTCACATATATCCTCTGCTGGCCATTAAATTAAATTCTAATAAAATTTACTAACTGTGATGTTATCCTATTTGCATCATAAAACTCATCAATTGTTAAAATGGTAAGTATAGACGGCTTAACTGTGAAGTTGTTTAAGTTAGTAAACACTAGATTAAAATCCAAGCCAAATGAAAAATCAAAAAAGGAAAAGTAGATTGAAATAATTTAGCCTTTTCTGAACAAATAGTTCACAAAAGGCTAAACTAGTTCTAAAGCAATTTTAGTCTTATTAGAAAATTAAATGATTTTGTTTTTTTTTTCAAATGTAGAACAAAATATATAAAAAGACAATTAGCTTTCAAAATAGCGTTATTGATAATTTTGTGTCTATTTGTATTTGTGCCAAAAAATACGCGATTTCAAATCCATTGAATGTGAATTCGTGTGAAAAGTCCTTTCTAAAGCTCATGAATATATTAACATACATAGTTTGTTGTAACAATAACAAAAAAAGATTACAAAATTTATTTTTCTTTATATTATATTTGTCAATTCTACCTTATACAACATTCTACATAATTAAACATGAACAATAAAATTGAATCAAAATTAATATCGCTTAAAAGTATTCAATTCTGATAAATATTGAATACAGCCAATATATTTATTAATTTTTCAAAATTATTAAACCGTACATAATACAAAACAAAGCTTAATACAAAAGTGGGGCCTCAAGATATTGTGATAAATTAGTTTTTTTTTGTTTGTTATTTTGTGCTATTAAATAAATATTACAGGTACTAATAAAATTCTTTATTATTTGTTATAAAAAAAATACTGAAAAACTTAAAATTAGCTATTGCATTATTGATAAACGTTAAAAATTAAATAATATAAAGTTTTTCTTATACTTATTTATATTATTTTTATTGTTTACTAGGTATTATTTTGCATGTCTAAAATTATGTGTTGTTATAAAAATATATTTTACTAACAATCCTTATGATTACATACTATAATAGTTATTAAATTAATATATTGGTTTGGTTTAATAAATTTTGATAGCATCATAATTGTTGTTTAATTTAACCTGCAAATCAAAACAATTTTTTTAGCTTCACTCTGTATTCCCAAAATAGCAGGGTACAGAGAGGGAACCTAGTGCTAAGACGCTTCATTCCTCACGTTCTGCCAAATTCTTGAGGCTAAAATATATATTTATAAAATCAAAAGAATTTGTATTTATTCTATTTATTTAATTTCAAGAATACATTTTTCTATAACACAACAATTTAAAATATAACACTACAAACTCTCAAAACTTGCTAAGCCTCATCTTTTTTCCCAAAAGGATTCATTTTTGAGAGCCAAGATGTTGTAGATCTGTAATAAAGAAAAGAGGAAATTTAGTTGAAAATAAAATAAACTGATAGCATAATAAATATAATAAAAAGTCTGGAACCAAAGTGAAATGCGACATTAAGCGTCAACATTAGCTTTCAATTGTAAAACTAAAATAAAATTAATTGATTTGTGATTACTGATACTTTAGATGTATTGGGAGAAGTAATAAAAATATTACAAGGGAGGCTTCCCTTAATTATATGTCTGCTTTTACATAAACAAAATTACTTATATATTTTAGACTTGGAAATGAATACAGTACCTTTTGTTTAAATTGAAATTTATGTTAATGAAGTCACTGTGGTGACAATGGTTGTAGGTAGAATTATTTTTTTACTTAAGAAAGGTAGATTGGAATTGAGTTGCACCACTCAAAGTATAATGTCTTGAATTTAATAAAAAAATAGAGAATTGATTCTTACCCAGCTATATGTCCTTTACAGGATAAAATATTTTACAAGTGACAAAAAATGAAATAAGTTTCTGCTATAAAAACTTACGATATTTCATCCGCTGTGGTGTTGCCAGTTTCAATTTCTGCCGCTTTTAATTTTTGAACTAAATTTTTTCTATAGAGGTTTTTTAAAGGTACAGGTCTGTTTGCAGCTTCTTTAATCTTTGCTACTTTACTTAAAGCCTCATACCAGGAAAGCCCATACCACTCTATTTCTTCTGGTGTATACTAAGCAAAATAATTAAATATTAATGTAATAAACAAGAATATATTATTAATTAATATTATTTACTAATTGAATTCAGTAATTTATAAATAAAGTAGAAACTCAATTAACCAAACTTGTAATGTGTGAAACCAAAAATGTTTTTCCAAGGAGAGGACCTCAAAGTTGTACTTGAGCAGTATGTTTAATATGTGTATTAATGTTTGCTTCCACAGGTCAAGCTCCTCATCGAAACTAAATAAATTAAAATGGCCATACCAGTATTGCATTTCAAAACTATTCTACAAATGAAAAGAAACTTTACAAGAACTTTAACTAAGTATTTGTTCTACTACTGTTGGAAGGCCAAGGCTTTACAGATTGTCATTCTATCACATGTCACACATCTACTTCAACCTATAATGTTGTCTGAATAATCACAAATATGTATGTATGATGTCCATATAATCAAGTCTCCACTGTATCCAATAATTTACAATGACATAACTTACAGAAGACAAATAAGTTTTATATTCTTCATATACTTCTTTTTGCTTTTTTGGATCATATGCATATCTTGGACATCCATTCATAAGCTCAGTGAGGATTTGTTTTTTTAATTTCAAAGCTAACATTGAAACTAAGTCACATGCAGGTGTCTTAAGGAGATAGTGATCAAATCCATAATGATCATGAATTAATTTTATAGTTCTATCTGTTACAGTCACAGACAAATGTGTATTTAATACTTCAGATTTCACAACAGTTCTCTTAAGAACAGGCACCCAATAATGAGGCACTCTACGGCGACGAGGATCTCTTTTTTGAAAACCTATAAAGATATAAATTAATATTAAATAAGATGTTACATTATTTCTTAATTCTTAAAAGTTTTTATGTATGCATATTATTATTACAAATATTATAGTGATGAAAAAACATGTTTAAAAAAATGATTTAAATGAAGAGCCTATCAGAAGTAAGGTTGAGGCTGTTGTGGTGCAGAGACAGTCTGATTGTAAATGCTATTATGGGTTTGATTCCCTCTCAAGGGAAAGAATTATTGACATTTCCTTAATGTGGTAACAAGACAAAGCATTGTAGTGTTGAGTTATGCTATTCATTATACCATGTTTTCATAGTTGGGTGGAAAGTAAGGAACAAAGTTTCAACACTAGATTCCTTCGACTGTTAGGTATGTTTAAGTTCTAAGCTTCTCCATAATTCAGTTAATATTTTTGTTAAAACTAACCTTTAATAACAGCCTCTCCACCCCAAATTCCTTCGTGTATTTCAGATGGATATTTAAGAGGTATAGGAATATTTTGCACTGGTAAAGTTTCACCAGTTAATTCATCACGCTTCCATTTACTATCTTGAGGGATATAATGAACAGCTGCAGGTTTAAGCACCTTCCATTCATGCCAGAATTTCTTGTAAGCAGGTGGTAAATCATTAGCTATACCAATTTCAAATCTACTTTTCTTCTTAAATGTTTTGGATAGTTGGCGTACTGTCGCCTATAAGAAAAATAAAACTTAATTATATTACGGATTAGATAAGGTCACAATATATTGTTCAATAATGTCAACAAAGTGACATGATGCAACATATTTACTATCAATATGGATTCTTATTAGATAAAGTAATACACCTGGATACGTGAAGATGCCATTTAACTTAAATGATTTTGAGAATCATATACGGAAATATTTTTAAATAAATTTCTTTTTTAGCTCTAGTTCACAAAAGCTGTCAAATAATTGACAATTGAAGGTTACTAGTGCTGTCCAACTCGATATTATATTTTCCATTGGAAGTTTAACAATAATTTCAAAACAATAGATATATTGTTATCTGTTATAATAGATATATTATAACAGATAACAGGTCTAGTATATTAATTATGATATAAAATATATTTAAAAAAAACTTGAACTCAAAAATTTTACGGATGTAGTAATATAATTATCTGTCTCATTTGTCATCTGTGCTGACGTGGTTTAACACAAAAATAAAAATGGCAAGCAATAACAAGTGCCAAGTGGTGGTAATATATTAAAATTTTATTATCGTGTTTTCACCTATATTTCTACATACTAGAGTCTATCTAAAGGTATCAATATTATCTATTACCGTGACTTTGATTAAATTCCTTATCGTTTTAATGTGTGCGACGGAAAACATACAATGTCAGAAAGAAAAAACATCAATATTAATCCTGATCAGGATAAAAAGATCGAAGTCCCTGATCCCAATATAGCAGCGCCTAGTGATGTGTCCAGCGTTGCAGGAAGTGTTAAACATATAAAGGTAAATAATCTCATATTGAGCAGATATAAAATATTACTTTAAAATTTGACAGTATCCATATTGATCATAAACTCTATACGGTATCAAATATTAAATGGTTACTTAACTGCATTAAACAATTTAATATACATTAAATGGGTTAGGAACAGTTAAGTAATATTAGTCAACATTATTTTTTACAGCATGCAACATCTTCTGAAAGACAAATAAAATTTGAAAGAGCTCAGAAATGCCTGGAAAATGCAGCTCTTGTGTCAAAGAGAATTAAGGAACATCGAAAAGCGACTGCTGAGCTACTTGGTCGTCCTTTCGGTATGTAGCATTCGTTTCCAGTTGATGGAATAAATCAAATCAAATCAGCTTCATGCTATATCACACAAGTGAGCAGGGTATAGCTGTTTAGGTATAGGGAACCTAGTGTTAAGACACTCTGTTGGACTCTCTCCCCCACTTTCCGTTAAGTGGCGGGACTCAATACTGTGCATTGGCTTGACACCAGAGTGAATAAATGGAAATGTAAATTTAAATAAATATTTCATTTAATTGAACCTACAACCAGTCACTTTTACAATCTTTTAGAGGAAGATGTTGGAGACACAGCATCTGAAGTGGCAACCACCGTAAGTGAGAGAACTGGCTACTCTGCCGCAACAGATACATCTGCAACATTATCTGTTCAAGATGCTTTGAATAGTAAGTTTTATTTACACCTATCCCTCGGTTTACACAGTAGATCCGTTCCTGAGAAAAATGTGTAAATCGAAAATTTAAAATTTTCAAGTCAAAACGGTGTAAATCGAAAAGCTTGCAGAGATTGCATAATTTTGCTATTTGACAGTTATGATTTTTTCTCAATATTTTTATGGAAAAACAGTTTTTATTTTTTACAATACATTAAATTTGCAAGCAAAAAGCTACAAATAAGAACAAAATTTTACCTTTAATAAAAGAACCAGTTGTATTAATTCACCATAACTAAACTGTTTAACAGAAGTTTCATAATACATTTTTATTCAAATTAAAATGTTTTAATTTTTTTATTTTAATTAAACCTATTTGGAAAACTGCCATCATTTCTCTCCAAAATCTCCCGTAATTTTTCCCCCAAAATTTTACTTTAATCACAGCTGTTGATTTATAATAATCTAAATTATGCACTCACTTGTAATTTACGAATATGAAAAATTAAATCTTTCTGAAACTTTCACCCAAATATCATTTTATGTGAAGAAATACAGACACAGTGTGCGTGTGCAGCAAGTCTGCATATAAGCTCGCAGCATATAAACAAAAAAAAACTTATTTGGAAAACTGCGTAAAAGCGAAAACATGTAAAAAAAGTACCATGTAAATCGGGGGATAGGTGTATTATCATAAATTACCCATTGTCCTTGTGTATTTGCATTATTATATATGTATTAGGCATG
>DWNA01002969.1:0-10748 GCA_018249835.1 Heliconius besckei
TTATGAGAATATACTCGTCGTAAAACTCGTATATCTTCGTTATTATTTACAGGTGAAATTTAAAAAAGTACTCATATTTATAAAATTTATGACGACGCCTCGAAATCAGCGGAAAATGGGGAACGAACCCTCCTACCCGACTGTGTGCGGGATACAGCGTGAAGCTGATTTCTCGGTCTGTAAGACAAGACGTATGCAAAAATATTGAGAAAGAAATGTATTAACACAGTTCTTTCTGCCTACCTTGTTAAATGCGGTAAATTTGTGAACATATAATACCTGTGATATATTGTTTCACTGCAAAAAAGCAAATACCTCTACAGAAGATTTTGCAGAAGAAATTGCGTTTTCCACCGAGTATAAACACTGGTAGCTGAACTTAGCGATAATCGGATTCAAAGGCCTCATTTCTCCTGGATACATTGACACCCACTTCCTTGGATTTTTAGGATCTGGCTGCATGTCGCCTTCCGCCGATATCATGAAGGACGTGAATCGAGACGTTGCGTCGGTTGCTATTATTTTGACTGAAATATACAAGTACCTTACCGTACCTTTTTTATTTGAAATTACTTTAAAAAGACCTATTGCGTATACTAATTGCGTATTTGAAATATATTTTAACCCGAATATACTTCCTGTAATAATTTACAATCGATTTCAGAAAAAGGAGGTTAGGTATAATTTTGATATATTTGTATATTGGTAATATTGTTTAATATTTAAGTGTTCATAATTAATGAGCTTGTAGGATTGCCCAAAAACATTAGGATGATCCTTTTTTATTTAAATCTGACATATTCCAACTTAAGGAGCAGTCAAAGTTTAATTAATAATAATAATAATATTCTTTATTTCGGACATAAATAATCCATATAAAATGTTGTTAGTAGTTAATTAAAATCGGTATACGCGCATTTCTGGACATGAAATATGTATGTAATAGGTACTATAAGGTCTATAGACATAGGTAGATCATTGAAAGGTACCTATTTGTAGTAAGTTTAATTTTTAAACACAGATATCTTTTATTTCTATTCTGTTTGAACATAACGATTCATAAGTACATGATCTATCAAATTAAATATTAGTTTAATATCAATCTGCAAATAATTTAAATTATTCGTTAAGCCAGAGACACTGTCTGACTGTAAGCATGAGTTGCGGGTTTAATCCCCACTCGGGGGAGTGATTATTTCATTTCTCTGGTCTGGAAGCCTTCGCGGCGTTGAGTTCCGATATTGCTTAGTAAGTATGATTCAGTAAACTGAACCGAAAGTAGGGGACGGTGTCTTAATACTAAGTTCCCTATGCCTACCTATATAAAGTTGATCTGGAATATAAGCGTCTTCTGCTTCTTCTACTTCTAACTTAAAGCGTCCATCAGGTGCAGAGGAGCGTGTTGTGGATCCATACGGCCTTCTATCACATCGGAATCCAATTCCGTAATGAATACTTTGGCAAGTAATTAATAGGAATAACCATCCTTCAAGTAGCATTATTAAGCTTAAATATAAAAATATATATAAAATTTTGTATAATAGATGTAGAGTTATATAGATAGAAGTTTATATGTAGAGTATTTTTTAGACAAATATAATAAAAAAATATGGAAATATAATATAAAAATTATTTACATTAATTACAATTTTCCTTTAAATATATTTACTGAAATATGTTTGAATTAAATCAATTAGGTAAATTAATGAAATTACCTACCTGTTTTATTTTTCAAAAAGAGGTTTTCTTAAACTAAAAACATCACAAGCGGTATAAAGTAGCACCATTGAATAAATGAAACAATTAAAAGCAAAGGAAATAGAAATGTCCATAAATGATATCAAATATCGCTTCAACGATTATGTTACATACCACATTAATTCATGACCTAATAAAGATGAAAGTGACCTGCGGTACAATTAAATGAAAAAATCTAATTCAACATATTCTCTATTCAAATAGACTATTGTAAGCACTCTTAAATCGTCGAATGAACATATAAAAACCGGTCAAGCGCGAGTCGGGCTCGCCTACCGAGGGTTCTGAGTTTTTTCTAAAATTCAAGCTTCGCTTAACCTGAGCCCTTTCATATGATATGAGATAAAATATATGTTACATGAAGGACGACAACAGACTCCAACATTACACTTTGTCTTACCGAACCGCAATGTATAAATAATTTAAATATTAATATTTCTCTCTGCGGGATTGAAGTTACAACACGTTTAAGTAAGAGATTCTCATACAACTTCAAGATATCGTCTATACGTTTTGAAAACTTTTCAAATTCAAAATATAAGCTACCTCGTCAATTACACTAGCATTAGGGTGTGCAAATACTTTTTTTATCCACGGAACATTCAATATAATATTACACAGTTATAATTAAAAAATATATTTAAAAGCTTATTTTGAAAAGTTTTATATAATTCTTATATCCTGATATAAAGGATCGCATTATTCGTCTATAATTCAATTAAATATTTAATTAAAGATTAGATAAACTACATAACAATAAAACTTTTTACTTAAAACTTATCTGTGATTCAGGATCAACTGCCAAGTTACAATGAAAATCAATTGATAATTGTCACTTGTCACAAGTGTCAGGTCAGGACATTGTTGATGTCGACGGGAATCGGTATGTCTCTAAACTTTTGTCCCAAATAAGTATTCTGTGGGCGCGTTCGTGTCAAGGAAGTTATTGTCAGATGGTGAATAAATGTCTTTAAAGCCAACAAAAATGCCGTCGGCAACGAAAGATTCCACTATATTGAAAATTGCTGTTGAAATGCTCAATGCACCTGACAAGGTGCCACAATTGATTGAATTCGATCAAAGCCAGCCGCTCTCCAGTATCATACAACTATTGTGCAAGTCGTGGGGACTTCCCGACCCCGTTAACTATGCTCTGCAGTTCTCTGAAAGCAATAATCAAAATTATATCACTGAGAAGAATCGCAATGAAATAAAAAATGGATCTGTGTTGCGTCTTGAACAATCCCCAGCAAAGACGGTTCAAGATATACTGGCCAAGATCAACACTGGCACCGAAAGCGAGCAATCCGCGGCGCTAATGAAGCTATCCACTGTGAGTAGTGACCTCACCTTTGCTTTGGAATTTATCAATAAAAAGGGATTGTCCCTTATCATCAATAACATAGAAACTGGCAAATTTAAAGGAAATTGCTTAAAATATGCATTAGTCACTTTTGTGGAGCTCATGGATCATGGCATCATATCTTGGGACATTTTAGAAAATCAATTTATAAATAAAGTTGTAAGCTTTGTTAGTAATCAGACAACAGCACAAGATCCTAAAATAATTCAGTCATGTCTGTCGATTCTTGAAAATATTGTACTTAACAGTTCTGGAAAGAATTCCCATGTTGAAAAAGAAATAACTATTCCAAGTTTAATTTCACACTTAGAAAATCAAGACAGAATCATTCAACAAAATGCAATTGCTCTCATTAATGCAATATTCTCAAAAGCAGACATGACCAAAAGGAAAACAATAGCTGCAACATTATGCTCCAAGCAAGTAAGAAACAAAATTTATGAGAATCTTATAACAAAAAATGCTTCAAAGGAGTCATTAGGTACAGAGCTTGCTCATCAACTATATGTATTACAAACTTTGACTCTAGGACTATTAGAACCTAAAATGCGTCAAAGAGCTGATTCACAGGAACAAGAATCTCAAGAGAAAATTAAGGAATTGAGAAAATTAGCTTTTGACAATGATAACACTGCTAACATGGAAGTGACAACACGGCGTCAGACAGGAAGCCTTTCAAAAGATTTTAAAAAGCTTGGTTTCAAATGTGAAATTGACCCTATAAAGGACTTTAATGAAACCCCTCCAGGAGTCTTAGCATTGGATTGCATGTTATATTTTGCAAGAAATTATAGGGAAGATTATACCAAAATTGTATTAAGGAACAGCTGCAGAGCAGATGAACAAGAGTGCCCTTTTGGGAAGACCAGTGTTGAACTAGTTAAGCTTCTTTGTGATATATTACATATAGGTGAATCCCCGAGTGAACAGGGGCAAACCTATCATCCTCTATTCTTCACTCATGACCACCCTTTTGAAGAATTATTCAGAATTTGCATAGTTTTGCTGAATAAAACATGGAAAGAAATGAGAGCTACTACAGAAGACTTTGTAAAAGTATTGAGTGTTGTTAGAGAGCAAATAGGCAGAGCTTTATCAGCATCTCCAAAAAGTTTTGATAAATTTAAACAAAAGATCAAAGAGTTGACATATAATGAGATAACTCACTTATGGCAGCAAGAGCGCACTAACCGTGAAGTATGGGAGTCACATGCGAGACCCATTGTTGAACTTAAGGAAAAAATCACACCTGAAATCATTGACTTGATTCAGCAGCAACGACTCGGTGTCCTAGTCAACGGGACTAGATTTAAGAAATATATGAAGATTAATAGAAAAGACAAGTTTTGGTTTGTCCGTCTGTCACCAAATCACAAAATTTTGCATTACGGTGATTGTGACGAAAAGAATACACCCAGCTTAGAGGAACTAGGTTCAAAATTAGCAGTTACTGAGATTAAATGTGTAGTTGTAGGCAAAGATTGTCCACACATGAAGGATTTGAAGGGGAAAATAAGCAGTCCTCATCTGGCTTTTTCACTTATTCTGAAAGCGGCTGAAGTACCATCCTTAGATTTTGTAGCTCAGGATGAACAGATCTTTGATTATTGGACTGATGGTATTAATGCACTTTTGAAAGAAAAAATGACAAGTAAATCTTTTGAGAATGATTTAGAAACACTTCTTTCTATGGACATAAAGGTTAGACTGCTGGATGCCGAAGGCATTGACATTCCTCAAGACCCACCTCAGATTCCTCCGGAACCAGAAGATTATGACTTTTACTATGACAACAATTAAATGAAGCACAATTTAAATGTAAATAAGTAAGGTAAAGCTGAAATTTATATAGTCCCATTTGTTTATTCTATTGTTTTATTTCAAGTTATTAGTATTTTCGTTATTTAAAAGTTATAGAGCAAGGACTATTTCTGAAGTAGTTTAATTCGGAAGTATGTTGTTTGTTTTAAGGCATTATTATATTACTAAAGCTATATTTAGGGTTTAAAAAACTAAACTAAATTAATAAATTTTGTAGTACCTAAATTGATTCACATAATTAAGAGGAGAATATAAAACAAAATGGATTGTGCAAAATTTTAGTTTTTGAAGATTTTAAATATATGATTAAACAAGTTAAATATGATATTTAAGAAATAATGAATGAATATTATATTCATTAAATTTAATAAACTATTATTTAAAATGTAGGGTTGTGTCAAGCCATTTCTATTTATTATAAATAATATAAATTAGTTGTTAGCATAAATGAATTATTTTAAAAAAGGAACTGTTTTTTTAAACGGTTTTTTTATATTTCAAAACAACTAAATACAAGTGTATATTAGCCGTCCTAACAGAGAACACTTATCAGAAATTCTACTAAAGCTGCAAAATGAATTAGAAAAAGCTATCTTTGATTAAACATAATGATTATTAATTAATAAAAATATGAAAGACACTTTTACAATTGAAAGTAAACTATATAGAAACATCTAAAATTTAACATAGCAAGATTTAAACATGCGCCTATTGTAAACCACTTAACTTCGCTTTAGCCAAGTGAGCTATATGTTGTTATTGAGCGACTGGACTGGTTCTAGTCCTGCTATGTAATTTGTTTTTCATATATTCTAAATATTTTCCTTTCCTTAATATGTGAATAAAATTACTTCACCGCGCTTACAATATATGAACAAAATGTGAATAAAAAAATATTTTTGATTGCAATTGTAATTTTACAAAAAAATAGTATAGAAGATTATACAGTATGGCTTGACATCGTACATAATAAAAATACATTTTTTATTTATTTATTGTGGTTTATTACCTCCACTTGTGTTTTTATATTACCATATTCTGTGTACCAAAGATAATTAAAAACTTATTATAACCAATTATAGTAATAATCAAATAAAGTATTTTATATAGTACATTGGTCTATTTATTTATATTTTTTTAAAGATAATTGTATAATTTTGATACAAGTTTAATATCTAAAAATTAAAAAAGATATTTTCAAAGTTGTAATTAATTTTGTATTTTCCTGCTTTAACAAAATCAAGTTGGGCGGGCATGCGCAGCGGTTTTAGAAATAATTGCATGGTATATTTAAATTACTTTCGTTTCTCCGCTTTCGTAGGTAAAGCGCAGCGTAGCAGAGTTTCGTCACTCTATACGCAATGTTTCGTAAATTGAGAGAACAGTTAACATTACTTTCCATCTGCTTATAGGACAGTTCCTATGCAGGACTAAGAGTTAAGCTGCCTTTTAATTCTCTAATTACAATGACATAAACTACGGCAATCTGCTATGCTAAGTGCGTAAAAACTTAACATCAGTGCTAGTTAATTATAGTTACATTAAATTTAAAAATAATAAGCTAAAAATAATAATCAATTTAGCACAACCATATTGAATGAAAGATAAACAAAAGTAAGATTTTTTAATAGATGGTATATTTTAGAGTTCATGAGGCCAGTTTATATTTATAAGATCCATATAATAGAAATAACAGTAATATTTAGGTTCTCGAACCTTATGGTTATCATATGAATAAACATGGAATAACAAAATCTCTTTTTTCTTTAAAATGTTAATATAAAACTTGAAAAATATTGCACATTTTCTTGTAAGTACGAGTATATTAAAAAAAAGATTAGTATTTATTGAAATTTATTTTACTTTAATAATAATTCACATATTACAGAACAAATACTACAATATTATGTACATTATATAAAAAGCACATTTTAAACTTTTATAATAATATAATATATTTTAAACTAGGTGTGATACTAAAAATCGAATTAAGCTTACAAAATATTTTATTACAATTTTGTCATTTCGATTAAAATGGTGTCGCCAATGCCATTTCATTATTACAGAACGGTCAACACGTGGTGGTCGTCTTGAAATTAGGTAAATATTGCTGCACAGATTTAATATTAAATTTTTTCTTACTTTTGATTATTATTTTCATGAGTGTGAGTTAGCAATGCTCAAAAGTTAAGAAAGCCTAACTTCATTGCGGCCACGACTGGTCAACCGTATACATACAAAATCCTTCTTGATAATTTTTTTATAGTAGTAATACTGAGGATGATAAAAAAATCTTTTTCTAAAATGAGAGGAGCGACTATTTCATTGTATGGGGCCGGAACCCTGTCGCATCTTTTCAAACTTCAAACTACACACAACACTAATTCAATTTGCCAATAAAAATTATATCTTTTGTTTTTCAGAAACTAGAAATTATTTTACAAGAATGTTATTTTTCCAAAAAAACAATAAATTCCAAACTGAAAGTGTTCAACAGTTTGTTAGAATCTAACACTAGTAGAGTTTGTAGAGGTACACCTCGGATAAATTACCTCTATTTTATATGAAAATTACAAAATTCATTTATTTCGGTAAACGGGGGACGAAGGGCTATTGCATCTTGGACACTTCAAACTTAGTATTGAGCAGTTCCTCATCAGAGTCCAACACTGGAAGAGCGCTGGCCGGTATATTTTCTTCCACCCAACGCAGATCCGCGTCTGGAGCCCCGCTGGAGCCTGCTGGGGACCTCTCTGACTCGGAGACGTTTGTCGCACGCATTTTAACTCCGTATGCGTCGTTTACGAACTGTTCTTCTTCTTCATCTGGAAAATTTTCGTTGATTTAGGATAATGTCTATATTAATATTATAAAGCTGAATTTCAATTTGAAATCATTCGTTGAAGGCTATAGGCTGTCAGGTTAGATTATTCGTTTCAATGTAAAACACTGTTACTGCAGTCAGAGTTACCTCAGCCATTTAGAACTACTATTTATTTTCATTTAACCAGGTGGGCTAAGTCTCTGGTAAAAGTACTTACTTTTACCTGTGGCTTTGTCTTTATCAATAGTGCACAACATACAATATATGAACTACTATTAATTATTCAATTTGAACCAGTAGATAAGCGCGTTCATATTATGTTATTAGTGACTGATAGGCCAAGTCTGGCGCATGGGCTGGTTTAGTGTCAACTGAACCTCTGACAGTTACCAATTAATCCCACCCACGACAAAGTTACATTATATGAGAAAAAATAAATATAATCATATACAAACCGTCATCGTCCTCGGCGTTGTCCAGCAGCGGCGTGAAGGCGTACCTCTGGTTGTTGTTAGTGGGTCGCCACAGCACCATGATGGCGGCGAGCACCGCTATGAACAGCACGTGCCAGTACGCGCAGTCCACCCAGACGTGCTTCCATTCCTGTTCGTGTGATGTTAGATTACAAATCAAATCAGCTTAACGTTGTATCCCGCACACAGTAGGCATCTGTAACCTAGTGTTAAGACACTCCGTTCATCACTGGCATGGGTAACCTAGTGTTGAGACACTCCGTTCGTCACTCCCCGCCGAAATCTGGAGGCTGGCTGTGTGTTGTGTGGCGGTTCTCAAACCCGCGCTTTGTTTCGACACCAGAGCGTGGAAATATAAATTTAAATAAATATTTAATTTCCTTGAGTGGGGATCGAGCCCACGACCAGTCGATTTTACAGTCACACTTTGTGCACCTGCATCATGTCTGGACTATAATATTAAGATAATATTATTAATTACTTTTTAACTTCACACTTTATCCCATATATAGAAAAGTAGAAGGAATCTAGTGTTAAGACACTTCATTGTTCATTTTCCAGCAAATTTTTTAAACATCGCGTGTGGCGTAACTCAACACCACACTTTGTCTTGTTACTAGAGTAGAAAGGGGACTCAAACCCGCGAATTTACAGTCGATCTTTTACATATTAAGTATTTTGTACTTACAGTAATACAAAAATAGAGTCTGTACGACTTCAGAGAGTACAACATGAATATGACGGACGCGATGACTGCGAAGATCAACGTGTTTGTGAAATGCCGGTATAGAGACAGCTTTATAGCATTTCTAGAACAATTCAAAAGAATACTATTTATTATATTAAGTTCTTTTACATAATGGCATGGGACAAAATGTAAACAGAGAAATACTGTTTCTAAAACTTTTATGTAACATAGATATTTTTTTACTTAATATAGTAAGTACTATATGAACTCCATTAATCGTGACCTATAAACCTTTTTTTATTTGTTTACTTTTTATCTCGTGCCTTCGTGAATACGGTATAGATTAGATTTACTGTTGAAATCAACTAGAAACTGTCTATGATAATATCATTGCTTTCATAAAATTCAAATTTAAAAAAATGGGGCTGACATAGTATAATATAAATAACAAAAAATCTGTCACTCACCGTCTCAACTGCAACGTTCGCATTGTATGAGCTAGGGAAACGAACACCCACCAGCATATTGCACTGTCCAACAACGACACCGGCGCCTCCGCTAACAGCAGGGCCCTAGCACCTCTACCTCTTTGTAACCTCAACCAGGCCGCAGCTCCTCCCAAGACTGCCCATAAGGCACCAGCTCCGGCAACCCGGGACAGAGCCGGACCTAATCGAGGCCTCACCATACCGAAACCCAGGGACACTATGATGACTAGCATCCGGGCTAGTGCTCGTTTGCACACTGAGACTATCTCCGCGAACGTAAAGGCCGTTATGTTGAAATATCTGAAAATGTTATACAACTGTACACATAATAAAGATTAAGATATTAAACAGTTCATTTCCTTAAGTGGAAATTGAACGCATAAACGTCGCGTAAAAGATCATAAGTATGAAAAAATCTAAAATCAAATCTGCGCAGCCATTTCACAGCTTCAGAGCGGCCACGAGTTTTCGGCCGTACTATAAATACTAGGTGAATATAATCTACGAAGAGTTTTATTCATATAAAGATGTAGTGTTAAGAAGACATAAGTACTAAGACAACATAATCTACAAGGGGCTTCAGACATGTCCAACAAACACTTGCTTACCCGTTTCTATTGACGTCGGCGTAGACCGCGTAGTAGGCGGCCGTCTCCGCCATGCCGAGCAGCGCGACGGCGCCGATCCAGTACTGGATGCGCAGCAGGTCGCGCCAACGCGCCGCGCACGCCGCCAGCCACGCCGCGCACAGCACCGCGTACGCCGCGCACAGCGACCCGAACAACTGCCACAATACATATAAAGATCAATTAAGAACTACCTTTTCGAGGTCGGTTAGAAAGTTAAGGTTTTAACTATCAATAACTGTCTGTTCTAGCAATTTTTGTTTATTTCAGCACAATTTAAAACCATTATAGATAATGTCTTCCACGAAGACGCGCCCCATTTTTTCTCTTAATTCCTTACAGTTACAGTAAAAATGTATTTTATTTCGCCAATGTATGTATTAGATTTGTCGTTACTCAATAATCATCTCAGTATACAAGCACACGACGCTACGATTATAAAGAAGAACCACTATGGTAGACAGATAAAACGCTGTACTACATTTTTTCTCGTTCGTTAGAGAGAAGGCCATCCGCGGCGGTTCGCTTATATTAGTGAGAAATGATATACGTTGTAAATCGCGACCAGATATAGTAGCTTTCTCCGACGAACGCTCCATTGAATTGTCCTGCGTTGAATTCAATAGACATATTATAGTATGCGTGTATCGACCCCCCTCAGGTAGTTTCGAAGTATTTGAAGAAAAAATGGAGGATGTTCTGAATAA
>DWNA01002970.1:0-10747 GCA_018249835.1 Heliconius besckei
ATTTGTCGCGCACATACCTAATGCAAATTTAAGACTTATGTGATTTTCTCATAGATACCATTGTCAGACATGGACCAAAAAAAAATGGGACCATTCGGGAAGCTTCACCTTTCAAACAAAAAAAAAAATTCAAAATCGATTCACCCAGTCAAAAGTTATGAGGTAACAAACATTAAAAAAAAAAAAAAATACAGGTGAATTGATAACCTCCTTTTCTTACAGAAGTCGGTTAAAAAGACAAATAGGGTATTGTGCACATAGAAACATACTAATTAGCCATGACATAAAAGCATTTCACACAAAATGAAACCTATTTACAAATAATTGGATAAGTGGCGTCTCGCTATTGGAAGCCACTTAAACGTACGAGTTAAGGTTGTCGAGTAAAGAGATTACAAAACACTTTATATGTTTCGACATTTTTCCATATTTAGAGTACGATACAGCTATGTTCGTTTTTTATTGTTAATATTGATAATGTTCTGTTTTCGTTACTATGTTCGAGCAGTCGCGACGGTCGTTGATTCGATCCCCATTCGGGGAAGTAAAATATTTATTTAAATATATATTTTCATTTCTCCGCTCTGGTGTTGAATTCTGATTTGGTTCAGGCCTCAAGTGACAAAAAATGTAAACGATATGACTTATCACTAGATTTACTTATAAGCAGTGGCGTAGCTAGGGCTAAATTAATTTATTTCAATTTTACATTTAGTTAAAAAGCTTGAAGGATTGCTATAAAATTTGACGCTATAAAAGCCTGAAAACACGCTAGGTACAAAGCAATTCGTATCTGGCGTCCCTTGTTATTATTATTACGTTATTTAAGGCTAATATTGTATTTGTTGTATAGCCTAAAGCACACTTGAAGAATGCAGCTTTCATACAAAACAAAAAAAGTAAATCGAACCAGTAGATCCAGAGATCTTAGCGTTTAAACAAGCAAACACTTCCGCTTTATTATGTTAGTATAGATTACAAAAACATCTGTTTTGTACGTTTTATAGGTCCCACCACTATACTGTGGGTCAGAGAGCAGTTCCCCAGACTGCTCGTCCAGCGAGGACAGCGCGGCGCCCTACGCCAGCGAGCACAGCGACTCCCGCCCGGACGACGGTTACGAGGTAATGCTAATATTGTGTTTATATCTATATGTTTCCAACGTACTCGGATAGAGGTTGCAATAACAACACTACCCACGAGATACCTTCCAATCAGGGCTTCCGGCTACGAGCAACTGTTCCCGTTTGACACAATTCCATTGCTTTTATTGTCTTTTTCACCTCACCACATATATAATATTGTTGGTACGCTAACAATATTATATATGTTTAGGTGTCCAGGTCTGCTGTTCGATCTGACGGTTTAGGCTTTGCAATTTATCGTTACGTGCTTATCAATCCTAAATGAAACATTTCTTATGAGCAATAGATTACTCTCACCTGTTTGTTGTCTGTCTCTGATCAAAGCTTGCAAGTTAAATTTCATCCACTTCCCGGTTTCCGATTGAACATAAGGTGGCCTTAGGAACTAGTAACTACGTATTAAGACGACGCAGCCCCATTGAGGTTGAGCTCGTTTGATTCGTCTTATAATTATGTCATTAGGAAGCGAAGATACAGGGTACAGGAATTAATACTTATTAAATAAATACTTGTAGGTTCAATAAGTACTACCCGAGATGATGACTTTATTTCGTTTGTTCGCTTTGGTTAACAAAGCGCCGCGTTGAGTTCCGCCATTTAATACAAACATAAAGCGGTGCACGGGCGACGGTGTCTTACATTAGGTTCTGCTTTGATATTTTGTCTAAAAGTAGAACGTGTATTTTAAAACGCTAATTGCATATATTTTTTACAGGCAGATATCGAGATCAGCAAACTGGATATAACCACTAGTGTAAAATCACAGAATTTGTCAGAATCATTATCCATACTAGATAATGTCACGTGTAAGTTTATTTTGTATTCGTCTATTGATACCTTAATGTCTTATAATGTTCTAAGTCAGACTGAAGTGCGATAGTCTGAGAGACCTGAGAGTACTCGTTGTGTGCACAGACTGCCGAGCACGAGGCGCGACGGACGCGGGGCGCGCGGGGCGCGAGCACGCGCAGGTGGCGCACCCCGAGCTCTGTGTCATTGTGGTGGACATATTGTCACAGCTTATTGATAAGTATGTCATATTTTCTATTTATTATTATTTCTTGCCTTGACCACTCCGTTCCCCATCGCGTTACATGTGGATGTTGTCCCTAGGGGTCGCCAACCGGGATGCCGGGACAGAGGTACCGGGACATCATACCAAGTAAGGAGCCTTAAAAATACCTGTCTTAATTCATCCAGGAGTTTCAATATTTTCTGTTTTTACTAAGATAAAATAATTATATTGAAACATGCCTGCAATTTAATTCAAGCTTCTTTAAGATATAATAATATAATGGTTGTATAGCAACGATATTCCAAGAAATTCCGAAATTTTACATTGTTTATGTTTTTAAAAAATTGAGAACATGGAACATGATGCAGTTGCTTGTGACCCTAACAATACCTCTTTCAAATAAAAAGCTTGCTGGTTGACTCGGCTTAAAATAATTTACAATATTATAATTTAAAAAAAAGATTCAGCAAATGAAAAGTTTGATGTCTTTTTAAGGCCAGAATGCACAGAGATGAGAAAACAATGTCAATGTTGTGCGGATTGGATGGATTTCCTCCGATGAAGACAGAATTAATGTTTGTTTTTTAATTTCGAGAAATGGTTGAAGTGGTTGAAATCAAAGTAATTTATCTACATCAGTCCAGGGACTGCTGCTTACCATTATAATAAAAATAGAAAATGGCTCTACGAAAATGGGTGCATCTAGCGGAAAATATCTTAGTATGGCCTAAAACAAATCAATAAATATGCCAGCAATTGTAGGATCAGGGAGAGCGGTATCAGGTGAGATGGCGCTCTAGCGTCGGCGAACTACAACTAGCAACCTAGCAAGCTCTTACATAGGTAGGTACCAGGCAGAGGGAACCTGGGAAACTAGACACTTCTGTTCTCCTCTTACTCCCGAACTTTGGAGGTATTGCGTGTTGAGTAGTGAAACTTAACGCTTTAAGGGAAGCTTGTGAATGAGAAGACTGTTCGAAACTCTAGTGGTATTGATTGTGACCAAAATATATTTTTTTCCACTTTATTAAATCAGAATGACTTTTGTCACCTTAATACGTAATGTTTTGAATTCATGTGTAGAGTGGAATGTTTTCATTTTAAATTCTTGCTAAGTAATAGGAGAAATTACTATTCGAAATTATTGGCATGTGTGTGTTCCTAACACAAAGTAACATTTTAGATTACGTGGGTCTTTATGGATGCTTGCTTTACATTCCCAGAGTACTATCGCAAGAGGCGAGCGTACAGCAGACCTCGGAGGTGGGGCGCGTGTGCGCGGGGCTGGCGCGCGCGTGGTCCGCTCGCGCGCGCCCTCCGCGTCTGCTCGCGCGCTTGCTCGCGCCCCCCGCTGCCCCCGCCGCACGCCTGCTCGCCGTCGACGACGTGCGCTACGCCGGTACTGTTGATATTGCGTCGTTGTACTTTTTGTTTATTTCATTTTTTGCTCTCTCTTTGTTTCTTGTATATTTGCGACAATTGTTTTGTCTTCCAAATTGAAAAACAAAATATAATTTATGTTTGAAAATATTTTTTGTTTATTTTAATTTAAGGACGTTTATTTTAACGATTTTTTAAATTTAAAATCAACTCTAAAATAATTATATTCATTTATGTATTAGGAAGTTACAAGTAATTTTTTTTTCAAAGATAAATAAATCGATCGTTTATTCGTTTAATTCGTATACTTAATTTGATAAATTTAAGAAAATCAGTACGCGAAACTTAGTAATAGCAAATTATTATTCGTTTATGTATGTTACCTAAGAATATTTTATTTTATTTTTTTCCCTACTCCGCATTATTTTGTGGCGATAAATGGCGAAATTGTCTTTTTACAAAAATGACGAAACTCTGATTATAATTGAAACTAATAAAAAACAAATATCTAAAATATACAATCGGCATGCTTCACAGAGCTGCAACGGCACGTGCTGGAGCTGGTGTCGGCGATGGGCGCGCGCGAGCTGACGGCTTGCGAGGCGCGCGCGCTGCTGCGCCTGCTGGCAGGGGAGCGGCCGCCTCTGGCGCTGTTGCTGCCCGTGCTAGCGCGCGTGCTGGCCCCACCTGCGCTTCCGCCCGCCCCCACGCCCGACTGCGTGCTGCTCTACCCCATACGCGCCGAACCCGGTACGCCGCGACCGTCGCCCGCCGCGCTGACAGCCACACGCGCGCTAGTCGTATTAATGCTTCATTGTAAACGTTTCAGAGAACTTTATAACGGACGAGCCGACAGCCTCGTCGTTCGCACAGCAGGCGGAGCAGGCGGCGCGGCGGCTGCGCTACGCACATACACGTGCCGGTCAGCTTAACACTTTATTTACGATAAATATATATATTTTTTTATTTTGATAGTAAACTTACATTTCTTTGACACATTTAGTTTGTGACCATATTGTTACAGGAATATCATCACCGTGGTCTCGCGGTGCGGTGCGTGCGGCTTTGGGTTCCGCAGGATGGGCACCGTGGTTACAAGGATTCGCTGTTGCCATGTGGCTGAAACGAGACCCACCGCAATGTGGAACGCAGCGTGTACATAGGCATAGTGAGGACATTGGTAAAGTACAAATACTCATTAAATAAATTACCTTGTATTTTAAAACAAATTGAATAATAATAATGTGAGTCTACTAGGATAGATAATAAATAAATAAAATTTAATAAATATTAGTAATGTTAAATACTGTAGAACCTTAGGAATCTGTCTAAACTATAAGAAATATAAATAAGGGGAAAATTGAACTACATGACAAATAATTTTCACCCACATAACAAAAATCTGGTCTAGAGTACCTGACATGGAACCCTAGCAGCCCATATAATCTGAGATATAAATACAGTGTCTTAGTAAAGGTTGATCAACATAACAAGCATTTTCTGTCAACATAATACAAATGAAAATCTGGAACAGCTGATATGGAACCCATTACAGCCCATCTAAACCTTAAGAGATATAAATATAATGTCCTGCGTGGTCAGTGTTGCATGAAATCAGGTTTATAATTCTGACCTAATTTAAAATAACATAAGCTAGGAGTACCTCCACGCGGTGCATGCGGTAACTGTAGAAGTCTACTTTACAGTGATAAGTACATTATTAAAGGCGTTGCCTCGCCCATGAAGAATAAGTACTAAGTAAGTGATAGACGCTCGTGCATCCCCCAATTAACAATTCTATTGCTTTTATGGTCTTACCTATATTTATTAGCGAGCCTATATACTGTTAGCGAACTCGTGTAACAGTATCCTCTTTTATATAATAAATAATTGTTTTACGTATCAATGCTCAATGTATATTATGATAAATATGAAGTATCAACATTGGTCGTATTTTTTAATTCAAAACCATAATTTTTATTACCAAAAATATATTAGAAGTCATTAAAGTTGTCAGTCAATTCTGCTTATTAAATGAATAATCATGTAGATCAAGCGGGCTAAGCCGCGGTCGGGCTGCTAGTATAACATAAGAGATACTTTTGTTTATTATTATTTTTTAATTAAATAGCTAAAAATATTTGTGTCAAACCAATGCCAATTGCCAATTTTCTAGGATTAAGCACATTAGTTTTTTACGAACTTGACTTCAAGCTACCATGCTGCAAAATGACTGTTCCAAATGTTATTTCTCTAAATTTTAGATAGAAATAGAAAATGCTTTGTCTCCTTGTCCTCTTTCATTCGATACAAAATAAGTGATATTTCAACTATTCATTTTAATATATTACATAGTAAAATGGAATCAGCTTCACACTGTATCCCGCACACAGCAGGGTAGGCAGAAGGTGTTAAGACACTCCATTCCCCACTTTCCGCCGAATTCTGAAGGCATTGCGTGTTGTGTGGCGGAATTCACCGCCGCACTTTGCCTTGATACCAGAGCGAAGAAATGAAAATATTAATTTAACTAAATATTTCATTCCCTCGAATGAATCGAACCCACAAACAGTCGATTTTACAGTGACACCTTGTGCCACGACTGGCCTCAACATTACATAGTAAGCCTCATTTTAATAAATTTTTTGCCTGTTTCATCTATTTTTGAAATCGTATAATTAAAATTTGAATGTTTCAGGATTAGAAATCTTGATAAAAACGTATGGCTTATTGGCGAAAGCGTTTAGATGGTTTGCAATTGACGCGAATTCGAGAATAACTACGTTCAAATATTTATAATTTTTATACGTCTTGTAAAATATATTTTTTTGCTTGGCTTGACAAAACTCTTAATAACGGTAAATATAATAACATAAGTTTTGTAAATTCAAAACTATATCGTGTAGCGTATTAAATAAAGTGACTCTCAAATTAATATCTGAACTTAAAATAACTTTTGTTCTAAAGATACAAGAATTAACCACGCCCTTATCCCTATCGTCACCGAAACTATAATATTAAAAAAATGGTTTTGTTACCACAAACAAATCCAATTTAAAGTATTTTTGGGACGTAGATACTCAACTATGAAACACTTTCCATGCAAGATTTACATGCATTGGTTATAAATAATTATATTTTTATAATTTGGAATTAATAAACTGACTATAACTTATGTACCACAATAATCAGCAGAGTGACGCCTAACAAGTAGTAAGTTCCGAATAACTGTGGCCACACCTACGATTTTGGCCGAAACTGAATCTTAGGTCGGTCACAAAAATATTTCTTTATTGTTAATCTTTTATTACATAATAGTCAAAGTATTATTTGTCACATGAAAATCCCACTATGTTTTATATGTTTTTATATGTTTTCTAAAGAGTATTTTTGTCTCATACACTTTCACATCTATTACTAGGGATTTTTTATGTAAAAGATAATTATTATTTTTACAGATGAAACAGATGAATGGCACGACGATCCCCCAGACCCAGATGACAATATAAATGGGGAATCTACTAAGAAAGAAGAAACGTCAAATCAAAGTGATTTTATGCACGTGTTCTCTATAGGACACGAGTCTCTCATGTTTGAACTGTGGATGGACACCAGCAATGGTAACTCGTTTTTTATTTTTTACTTTCTAAAAACCATCTTTTTGTGCTTTTTAACAACGATGAAACCAATAAATTTACATCATAAACATCGTTCAATAATATTGTTTAAAAACTAGGGATCTATAATTGATCGATTGTTACCTATAAAATAACCTTTTATGATTTGCTTACCTTTTGTCTCATGCTTTCGTGAATAGGGTATAGTGTGTAATCGATGCTTCATTCAACACAGGTGTGATATCAGCGCGTCTCTCGCGGCCGGAGACGGGCCTCAACCGGGCCGTGGGCGGCGCGCGCGCTTGCACTCGTTGGCCGCGCGGCTGGGCGTGCCTCGCGCTCAACGTGGCCGAGCGCGTGCACAAGCGACGGATACACATTGAGGTTCATTGTGTTTCTCAACTTCACGTCATATGAAATAAAACGTTTATACAGATATGTTACTGTAAGATTGTAAAAATTGTGAGTTCATCAATTTTTTTCAAAACTCTTTAAACGCTGGCCCTGATTGGATGCTTTAACGGCATCATCGACCAATATGCGTTGTGGCCACAGATATAAGAATCTAAAAAGATGTCAATAAAGGAAAACTTTATTTATGATGTTATGTACAATATGTTGTATTGAGAATATTTTATTTAATATATTCGAAAATATAAATAATAAAGAATTAAGATTATGTACTGTGTCCAGATATTTAAGTGCAGGTTTGGTTAAGTTAGTTATTTTTTAAAAAAAACTTAACCTAACCTGTACTTAAAAATCGCCTAATCTGTAGCTGCGGTGGCATAAATGATATTTTTAACTATTAACATATGTTGTGCCTACTGTAGTTTTTGAATTCTATGGTAAATTTATGCGTTTGACAATGTCGGTTCATAATTTTTCGATAATTTACAATTTTTCAAGTAAACTATGAACTAACGGTTTTTATAATCTTACCGGGACAGATACACACTAAGTTCCCACCTACTATGTTTGGTGTAAAGCGTGATCCTGATAATTCATTTTAAACAGTAGACTGAGTGAGGAAGGAATATCTTTACTGTGAGCACAGACTACTGTAACGTCTTCAGAACTTAAGTTAGGGAACTTAAGTTGTGAAGACGTATTAAACGTCAACGACACGACTTCCACATATTAAATAATGAAAAAGTTTTGTTAAAAAAAACCTCAAATTGAGTCAAATGATTAATTTTGAAGTATATCTTAAATCTAAGAATAATTATAGAACACATTGTGAAATCTCTATAAATAAAAAATTATTGCTGAGCAACCATTTCAACAAAATTTTATATTTCTAGGTTACTCTATATATAAATGGTCGAGAATGTGAAACGTTATCACTACCGGTACAAGGTAAATATAATATCTTAAATTATTTACGTCATTATTAAAGTACTACTTAGAAAATATGATTACAGTGTTTGAAATTTGGATCATAAGCTTGTTTTAGGTTTAACTGCGAATACTTAAATCTGTTAAAATATAAAAACTTAATTAAACCAGAAAAAATGAAATATACCAGGTAAAACTTTCTTGTTAGGTATCCTAGTACGTAAAGCAACTCCCAGCACAGTACTGCTAGGACACGCTGGGGATACAAGCGACAATGGGGGTACAGGCAGCCTACAAATGGGTGCAGTACGCGTGTACCGTAGACCGGTGTTAAACGCCGCAGCCGCGTTACATGTGGCGGCACATGGGCCTGATCAGCCGTGTGAGGTATGGATAAGCAACACCTAGTATACACGTGATCTATATCTATCCCTTGCCAGTTCGCTGCAAATCTCATTGAAAACTTCTTACCAGTATTGCTCCTTATCTTTTGGTACTTCAACTGCCTAATATTAAAGCTCTTTATCGATATATATTAATTTAAACAAAATATGATTACTGTCCGATCGTTATTAACATATTAACGTATTGTAGCCAGTAGCAAATAAATCATCACAGAGTGCACACGTTTGTTTTTACTATTCATCGTCCATACAATCAGGGTACTATTTAAATTGAACCTTAAGTCATTAAACAATTACATTATCTTTTACCTGCACCTTCGCCTCCGTGCTTAATTGAAAGTAATCAAAAGTTGTTTAAGGTAGATGATAAATTTTCAGTACCCAACGTAACTCTGATTACAGGTGCAGTAGGTTACATAGAAACGATTGATATATTGTATCCTTTACCCATTCAAAAAAATTTTTGATTGGAATCATAAGTGATGAAATTATCAACCAAGTGGTTTGTTTCAGATTCCCTGTGAAACAGCTAATTTTCCTTCTATCATAACACAGGAACTGCTTGAACTGGATATCGACTGGGATGCGGTAAGAATATTTTCTTGTATATATTTAACTTCGATTTATCTGATAAAACGTGACCGTAATTCCCTCTTTTTATTATTTTTCAAAGAAGTAAACGTAAATGATTGAGAATGCTATTAAATCCTATAATATTTTAGGTGTATGAGGTATCAAGTCAAACGTTAAGAGAGCTACATGAAAATATGTTGGTGTCGTTCTTCGCGCACGCACCCGACACAATGAACTTGTATCATCAAACGACTTCGGTGCCTACCGGTTTGTGGATTTACGTATTATTCTAATCTGATTGTAACGTAATATCTATATATATAAAAGGACTTGTCCCCACTGACTGAGGTAAGATGCACGCACAGCCGTAACCACTGTGCGTAGAAACGTGAAATTTGGACAGATGTCTGCTTTCGTCATCTGGAAATCCGCTAAGAAGGGATTTTGAAAAAAAATATCCTAAAGGGGTGAAATAGGAGTTGAAAGTTTGTATGGATTTTTTTAAAATCGTCATTGACTTTTATAAAATTTGAAATTCAAACTTTTAAATAGACTTCATTGAATACGTGTTTCGTGGTGTTTTATAATACACCTCCTAAGGGTGCAAATAAGGGGTTGAAAGTTTGTGTGGAAAAATCATTAAATGGCCACCGATTTTTTTTTAAATTTGTAAAATTAGACTGTTAAAAAATTTTAATTGAAAACATGTTTTATGGTTTTCTAGAATTCTCCCCCTAATAGTGTAAATAAGGGGTTGAAAGTTTATATGGATTTTTTTTTAAATCGGCACCGACTTTTATAAAATTTGAAATTGAGACTCTTAAAAATATATCATGAAACATGTGTTTCGTGGTTTATTCTAATTCACTCGTAAATAAGCAAGCGAAGCTGCGCGCGTCCGCTAGTCCATGTATTTATATAAAAGGACTTGTCCCCTCTGACTGAGGTAATACGCACGCACAGCCGTAACCGCTGATCGTATAAACGTGAAATTTGGACAGATATTTATTTTTGTAATCTGGACATCCACTAAGAAATAGGGGTTGAAAGTTTGTATGGAATTTTTTTAAATCGGCATCATCGATATTTATAAAATTTGAAATTCAGATTCTTAAAATTTATTCTATTTAACATTGAAGGGTGCAACATCTGCGAGATGTTTTCAAAGATGCAGGTATTCTCACAGTTGCTTCTCAATTTTTATATTATAACATTCTCTTTGTCCGACAAAATATACATTGTCATAGTAAACATAGTGACAATCATACGATAGGA
>DWNA01002971.1:0-10746 GCA_018249835.1 Heliconius besckei
TTATTCCATAATTATACTTAAATGATTCTAAATTAAGTTTGTGGGTTTTTTTATATGAACACTGGTTTGGTTACACAAAGTATAGAACTGGGTCTACACACATAAGGCCCATGCACTTATTTAGAGTTTAAGTCAATCAGAATGTTCTCTATATTTTCTCTGCTTCTTCTTTTAAAGTTTCAAAAATAATAGTAAACTAAGATTTTTTTCCGTTGTATCCCGCTTGTGGGGTAGGATTAGCAGGGTCAGGGTAGCCTGTTGTTAAGAAGTTCCGCCAGGATTGCGTGTTAAGGTCAGTAGTTTATGTGAGAGCCTTGTCTCGACACCAGAGCGAAGGAAAGAAAATATTAAATAGTTTCCTCGAGTGGGAATCAAATCCATAATCTGTCATGTTAACCGTCTCACGCTTATCCAACTACGCCACGACTGGCTCTAAACTAACACTTTTGTTTGGCGAAATAAGAAGTTGTCTATTAAAGTTATTTAAAACTGAAAATACGGAAATTAGTTACATAATAAAATTTAATTGTATTAATTATAAAATAACGCTTCAATATATTTTAAAATTGAATTAAATTTATTTATTAATATACGAAAGACCTGTTTCTTGCGAAGTCATTAATTCATTCCGGTTATTACGTTTAGAGGATCAAGATTTTTTTTATTGAATTGAATGTCGATGTCGTAGGTATACGGGGATTTACCTCGAACGGTGTCGTGTTTAATTAAGCCGATTTAGTTTTAAGATTGGAAATTTTATTTTTTAAGCGTTTACGTAGGAATGCCAGAAGTTTTTGGAACAGAAATGTCTTAATGGGAACTCAGCGTCTTAACACTAGGTTCCCAGATTCTAGAAAAACCAAGGAAATTGGGGCAATCCTCTCTTACTGCTTCTTAGCCGGGTGGCCAGAAAAAACAGAGCGTCTAATGCTGCAATCTTTACATGTCACTTCCACATCAGCTAATGTCATCGACCTTTTCTTACATACCCTCCGAGTGGTCTTCATGACCTTCTTCTAATATCAACGATACTATATTGTCGAAAGGTAACCGACAACTCACTCCGTGTCTCTCCACTAACTCTTGCTTCGTAAAAAATGTTACTTCTAAATGATGATATTACTTACATTTTTTGATTTGCCTCCAAATAACTCGCCAGCAGTTTCTGGAGTCACTATCAGTTGTCCTCCAGTGAAATATTCCGATGGGTCCGCGTTACTGTGAAAATTATAATGTTTGAAATGACATATTTTTATGTTTTTGGTAGGTAATTCCCATCCTAAAATCCCGCTTTCTCCCTGTCCCGGGAAAATTTCGTCGTATCTCTACTTAGTGATCCCCTATACTCCCTAATATTCCAAATTTCAACTTTCTAAGTAATTTCATCTGTGCGCTGTCGGTCAGTTGCTCAGTTAGGAAAGAAAAAGAAAGAGATTTGTCTGTGTAGAGATAATGTGTGTAGATGAAGGGTAGGTAGATTTTACCAGATACTACGGATTGCTGAAAAGTATACAAAACCTCGGGTTTTTCCTAACATTTATTTTCGAATACTAAAATTTAAGCAACTAATCCGGGTAAATTAGTTTAGTTTAAAATTAAATTAATACACATATATTCTTATTTTTTAATAAAAAATTCTCAAAAAGGGTTTCTTTTAAAGGGTTAAAGAATTCAGATCCATTACCACACTTCTCATTTCCCATTTCTCTCATATAAGCAACCTCTCACCAACCCTACCATGCAGATAGCGACTTCTCAACAACCTTAAATTACTATTACTATAACGAAATAGTTACGCGAACTGTTAGTATTAAAATTAAGCATTGTAATTAGTCACATTCTGAAGGCGCTGGACTTGTTCGAAGCACACCCAATTCATTTAAAGAAAGCTTTGTACTATGAAAAAATGAGTTTCGCCAACATTTCTACAATCTTATTAAAGATATACTAATTAACAAACATTTCTAAGTACATAAGTTAATCTCCTCTAACATTTTCAAAATTACGCTGACCAGCAAATAGGCATAACCCCACACTTTTTTTCTTCTAAAATACAGTATTAAACGACGCGCCACCGACCATCACCTTTTAGGAATCCTGTCACCTTACAAACAACCAGTGAAGTTCACTTACGTACCTATCATCTAAATCATCATCAGGTGTCGACGGTCGGTAGTGTGTTGTAGTCACCTGATATGGTCTTCTCTCCGTCACACTCTGTACTGGTACCTGGCCACCACCGCTGTTAACGAGCGCGATGAATGTTAGCTACATGTCTACATAGATGCCATATTTGCTTGATAAAAAACGTCGGTAAAATAATTGAAGTTCCATGCAATTTGTATATTGAAGCTGTTTGGTTTAAATATTTGCTATCTACGATTTTATTATAGTGTGAAATTTAAAATAATTGGAAGTGATTTTGAAAGATAAAAGAAGTGGCAATTAATATTTTTATTAAGAGAAATATTTAGCTTAGGAGAGCAGAGTGTTAAGGTACTGTGTTCTTCTAGATTACCTCATTTTTGAGGTTAGCGAAGATAAATATAATAAAAGAAAATGGTAAGCTCATTATTAGGATAATAAATGTTAGGTGAACCGTGTGCTACACTTACATGCTGTATGGGTTAACATTGCTCTGTTCTATTGGTGGGTTAGGAGTAGGTACATACACGGGTCCATCCCCCGATGGTCTACCATATACAGGTTTTGTCTCCGGCCTATCTTCAGGCCTAATAGAGGGTCTTGGCGTTGTTCTTTTGTCTGGTCTTTCGATAGGTCTACTCTCGATTGGTCTGGTCTCCACAGGTCTGTCGATAGGTCTCTCTACGGGCCTATCTATAGGCCTCTCAGGTCTGCTTTCCGGCCTCGTTTCAGGTCTAGGTCTGATCGAAGTAGGGTCCGGCCTAGCACTATCTACACCAAGCGCTGGTTGCGGAGAGTTTGCATTACATATTTCTCTTCCATTCAGCCTGATTGCTTGTAATCGAGGAGCTTTGTTTAATTGATTGTATTGCACGAAAAACCTGACAGCCACTGCTGGACCTGGATGAATTTTCATCTTTGTGTTTTCTATTTTGAAATCAATATTATCTGTAGTTGTTACGTCACCAACCCAATTCTGTAAGAAAATAGCTTGCTTGCTTATAAAATACAACTGGTAGCTTTTAAAAATAAATAATTAATATTAATATTATAATAATAATATATAATAATAATATATAATCATTAATATTAGAATTTTAAAAATATTTTTTTTGATGAACAGAAAAAATTATAATGTTCCTTATAAGATTATATAAAATCTTACCCCCAAAATATCAGCTTTGCTATCTAACACTACGTTAAGCCACAAGGAATGTAAAGTGCTGTCTGTTGATAGGTTGACAACCCCGTACCACCGGCCTGGCTCGTTGCCCGACGGCTCGTACATGAAGACGTTGGGGCATGGTGATAGTGGTGTACTCTGTTCATGTGTGGGCGCGAACAGGGCTATGACTAGAATTAATGCTCCAATCTGTAGAAAAAGGATTTGTTTTAGGATATTTTTATGTTATAAATGATGGCAATTGAAATATAACAGAAAAGTACTATATTATAAAAAATATAAATGGAAACAATAAGAAAAAGGAACAAAATAAAGCCACTCAACAGACAATTCATCCACAATTTGGTGGAAAGTCGTCGCTGTATCCCGCACACATCGGGGTAGGCAGAGGGAACCTAGTGTTAAGATACTTTGTTCCCCACTTTCTCCCGAATTCTGGAGGCATTGTGTGTTGAATGACAGAATTCAACGCCAGGCTTTTACCTTACTGCCAGAGCGAAGAAATTAAAATAATAATAAATAATATTGAATTATGGCTTAATAAGCTTTTTTTCAATTTATTTTTTCTTAATTTTCTTAAAGATAGAGAGAGATAGCGAATTCTACGTTTTTGTACTACATTTTCGATATCATAAGAAAAAAAGGAAAAAAATGAAATGAAAAGGAATGCATATGTTTTGTTACGTTGTACAAAGGATTTTTTTAAATGTTTATAGTATTTTCCTTGTATGGACCAGATTTTTATTAAAAGGAACAAAATAAGTACTGCTAACTACTGATATATCTATTTTTTAAACAGAGTATACTTATATAATTTTTTTAGCTTCAAATTGCAAGGCACATAGCAAAGAAAGAAAGGAACCTGGGAACCTAAAACACTCCGTTCCCATTAAAACATATCTGTTCCTCACTTTCCGCCAAATTTTTGAGGAACAGCGTGTTGAGTGTATGACGTGATTTTTATATGAAATGAACTAAGTACATATAAAGTTTGCATGATTTGTTTTTCTCTGAAATAACTACGAATTTTCACTTTTCGGTTTTTCTCATATCTTTTGATTGCGTGGACTTAGAAATTCGACTTTTGTACTCCTAAAGACCATAGATCTGAATATTTTAGTGTTAGCGTACCTGCGAAAAAGTGGGTAGATTTAGGTGAAAAAGACAGTAAAAGCAGTGGAATTGTGTCAAACGGGAATAGTTGCTTGAAGGCGGAAGCCCTGATTGGAAGGTATCTAGTGTGTAGTGTTGTTAATGAGTGATACATGTCACTTATTGTAATTACGTGGAACCTCATCTTTATACATCTACGCAATCTTGAGATAAATGGTCTTGACAGACGGACAGACGGTCAACAAAGTGATCCTATAAGGGTTCCTTTTGTACCTTTTGAGGTACGGAACCCTAAAAAGCGACACATGTTATATATTAATAGTTATTACAAACAAATAATTCCCTTCACAAAAAAAAATTGATTGCGGTTGAAATGGCCTTTTCCATTGTAACACGGTAGATGCGGTTATAGATATTTAACCAGTTATTAAGTTGATTGCGAGGCTAATAATGACTAGATGTTAAGAAAATGAATAAAAATTCAGATTTTTTTTTATAGTGTAGGATGAAATTGGGAACTGGGAACCTAATGTAAAGACACTTCAGGGAGCGGAATCGTCCCTTTCATTTTCCATTTACACACAGTGAGCACCTATAGACATGTGTTACGTTTTTTAACCGTATTTTTGAACAATACGAAGCTGTGATTGTTTACGGCAAGTCTTTTTTTGAATGTGGACCAAAGACGTCAAAAAATATTTTCATTTATTCCTATAAAAAAGCTACAAAACTAGAATAAAATGAAAAACAATTTGATTCAAAATAGCAGTAGCTTTACTAAGATCGAATAAAATGGCTACAACAATAAAGACATGGAATGTCATCATTATATCTATTAGATTATGAAGTTGTAAACGATCCAATAACATATTATTTATTTATGTACTTAGATGTATATTGTATTTATTTCTTACAGTTTCCATTTATAACTAACGGTATCTGTTTCTTATAGTTTCCATTTATAACTGTTTATTGTAGTTTTCCTTTTGAATTGGTATATATATTTTTTTTAATATCCCGCACATAGCAGGATAGGCAGGGTCAGTATGTCCAAACTACAGCACTTTCGCTCCCCACATCGGAGGATGGCGGAACTCGACGCCGCGCATTACCTCTCTAGTAGAGCCAGGAAAATATAAAATATTTGATTGCCCCGAGTGGGAATCGAAGCCACAACCATCGAGATAACAGTCCAACATTTGTGTCCTTGCCACATCGTAAGAAGGAAACCTGACGTTTTCAACTAAAAGTACCTTCGCTTTGCCGTCAAATGAAAAGTTAGTAGTTGGGAGACTCAGAGGAAGTTAAGTATTATAGTTACGTGATATTACTTAATATAATTTTTTTTAAGCTACACGCATTTTCCCGTCAATCGGTGTAGATAAAAAATGAAAACGCGATGGTAACATGTTGAAGCGGAACTCAACGCGGCGTGTTTTTTTACCAGAATGGGTGGATAAAAAAAACCGGATTCTCGACTGAAACCGAACCGAGCGACCGACAAAACCGACCGACTGAAACGTTATATAACTTTTTGGTCCCTGTACATAGTTGTAAGATAGGCAGAGGGAAACTAGCGTTAAGACAGTTCCGCTTAGTGCCTCAAAGTCGAACTCGAACTCAACGCCTATATAAATGTTAAAAAAACCAAATAATCTTTATCTTAATGGAATACTTAATTAAGAATGTAATTTTGCCATCAAAATTCTCCATTCAATTAGATAAATTATTTAATAATCTGTTACGGTTTTTAAAACGATTCCATTGCTTGTTAGTATCTATGATAACTTTTATCATAGATAGTAAAATATGAAAAATAAAAATCCAAACAAATTTGTTGAAATAAAGTCTTTAGTCCTCTTCGGAAAGAAAAATCAGCTGCACGCAGTATCCCGCACACAGCAAGGTAGGTAGAGGGAACCTGGCGAGATACTCTGTTCCCCACTTTCTGCCGAATTCTGGAGACATTACGCGTTGAGTGACAAAACTCAACGCCGCGCTTTGCCTCGACACCAGAGCGAAGAAATGGAAATATAAACGTAAATAAATATTTCACTTCCTCGAGTCTATTGTTAGTTAAAATTAATTTCCTTTATGAGTGCCATCTTAAAGCTACAAATCCAAAGCCACGTGAAGGGTACGGGGTAAATTTATCTGCAAGTACCCACCATATTTACGTAGATACGATTTTTTAATGTAATTTATTTAATCGAATAAATATACTTACAAATTCAAAAATAATTGATATATTTAGTAGTTCCTGATAATACCGCAGTCGAAATATGTGTTAATTGAACATTTAATATTGTTTTCCTTGTGTCATTTATGAACTTTGTTTTGCTGGATTCCAATGCTAACAGTGATTCATAATATGACCTATTTAAGATAATTGTATTTTCATTAAGTGAAATGTAACTCCTTTTGGGAAATTTGGAAAATGGGAAACTTTTTAACCACAACCAAATACCTCTCAAGTTCTATGATATTGGTACTTGTAGATATTAGACGAGAAAACCTAGTCAGGCCAAAGATCAGATGGTTTTAAGAAGTTGAACCAATGACAAAAAAGTGCTGGGCTTCATAAATTCGAGGAAAGAGTCAGAAATAGAAGGAACAGTCAACATATTCTGGACCAGGCCTTAGAGGATGATGATTACTTGATATGGACTAATCTCTTAATATTGAATCATTCAATTAAAAGTATTATATAATTAAATATTATGTCAGGCCAGTCGTAGGGCAAGGAAACAAATGTAAACGCGAATGGTTGTAGGTTCGATCCCCATTCGAGGAAATGAAATATCATTTAAATTTATATTTTCATTTCTTCTGCTGTGGTGTCGAGGCTTTGATTTCCACCACTCAACATGCATTGCCTACAGAATTCGGCGAAAGATGAAAAAGTGTCTAAGCACTAGGTTCCCTCTGCCCACTCTGATGTTTGCGGGATACAGCGTGAAGCAGATTTACTGTTTAATTTGATATTAATTTATAATAGGGTAAATAGGCATTATAAAACAGCGGAAATGATAAATGTGGCGTCATTAGATCAACAATGATAAACATTTCTATTACGTTGTTTGTTTCTTATATATGTACATTAATAATAATAACCGTTTAAAATTAAATTTAGAGAGAACTAGTGACCAGAATCTCCATTACTTGTGACTTTTAAGAGATTTACTAAAAATAAGTAAAAGAAAGCTGTTTTTTTGTTGAATTCACGGTCAGTATAATAAAATGTCACCCCGGAACTTGAATTCGCGACTTCCCCTAACCAGTTATTAATAAAAATCCAATATTTATATATTTTATATGGATGTTAACTTAAGGATATAAATCATTATAATGTTTAAACAAAAGTTTTTTCCTCAAGCTTGGAAATGTCAACTCACCACTTTTAGTTTATAAATAAATAGCACATTCTTTTAAGGATTTTTTTTCTGACAATTATATCACTTTACACAATACAAAGGATTCTTACCATTTTCCGTTCTTATATTGTTAATAATAGAAACAAAAAAACACAAACAGACACACATGCGCCCTATACGCTTAATATTTACTAAATAACGAAGAAATATAGAAATATTGTTCATAAGGTCAAGTTTACGATAGCCATTTAAATGAGATAGATAGATAATTATCTTATAAAAGAAAGAGATGAATATATGTTTCTCGGTTCAGAGCTTGAGGTTAGCACACAAACTGGTTGGCATTGATGATCAAAACGATTAATGCATCGAAGATATGCGAAGATGGTTTTTTTTTCTTTATGATAGTTAGATATTTCTGGAAATTGTTTATAAATTAATGAAATTTTATATCTGTAATAAAATTAGATCAATTAAAACAATATAACTGCAACTATATGCAACTGTGGTGCAATTAAGTTTTTTTTATTTTGTTGAGAATGCGTGTTCTACCTGTGTTAACTCGGCTAGGCCGTCGTGCCGTAGCAGCACAGCAACTGATTGTAAACGCGACGGTTGTGGGTTCGATTCTCAATCGGTGGAATAGAGAAGGAACGAAGTAATTAATTATTTTCATTTTCTCCCTCTGGTAACAAGGCAAATCTTATTCTCCACCTACTCTAGTATGCTCGAGATATAGAATGGATAAAAAAAATATTGGAAAATAGAACGGAGTATTAAAACACTAACAGACAGTTAGGTTATTGGGTTTTTTCTATCTTTTTTTAATATATTGAGATATTACTATAGGATAATAAACTCGATGACGTAAATACCAATGACTTATCGATATATATACGTTCAGGGCTAGAACTCAAGGGTCAGATAGTAAAAGTCTCTTAAGTATAATTGGATAAAGCTCTATGGATTGAATTTTTACATATATAAAAGTTGCATAAACTCATATAAGTAAATTGTGTAATTGCCTTTTCCTGCTTTATTTTTTTCTCACTAAAAGGATGATTATATCAGGTTTTTTTTAAATGTACGTTTATGACTGTTACACTTTCACGCTGTAGCCCGCACACAGCAGGGTAGGCAGAGGAAACCTCGGGTTAAGATACTCCGTTCCCCACTTTCCGTCAAAACTAACGGTATTGCGTGTTGAGAGGTAGAACTCAACGCCGCGCTTTGCCTCGACACCAGAGTGAAGAAATTAAAATATAAATTTAAATAAATATTTAATTTTTTTTCGAGCGACGATCGAACCCACAACCAGTTGCGTTTACAGACAGACATCACGACTGTCCCCTACAGTACCTATATAGCCCTAATTAAATTATTTAATCCTAGTTGGTCACTCTCTCATTAGTCTCGACCCTTCCTAATTCGCTATCATCATTGTTATATTATTCAAAGTCCCGGAACACCCTACATTAGCTCTGTTAAAATACTTATAACACGCTTCTCAGTTAAAATGGTGAAAATTATTAAAAAAACAACATTTAAGTAAATTTCAAATAAATACGAACGTCTATTTCGAATTCGATGTAAATAAACGCTAGGACAGGTTTGCTCGACTGCCGCCGACAGTTTGAGGCGAAGTTTTTATTACTTTTTATTTTATATAAAAATGTACTGGTGGTTCGCTGTCTCTCAATTTTGGTACGGAAAAGTTTCTTGGTTTTATATGCAGGTGTACTATATAAGCATATATGAATATGTATACGAGTATATATTTTTTAGGAAAGAAAAACAAGTTGTTACTTTTACAAAACTTTGTTTTTTATCTGTGGCTTTATTATTTAGAGGATACAGACTACAGCATAAACATATAGGTATTTTAGTATTCAGTAAATAACTTTTTACACGCTATATCCTGCACAGAAGGAGGCTGGGAACCTAGTGCTAAAACACTCCGTTCTTACCAAGAAACTTTCGTTTCTTTTCTTTTTAAATGCTGAACCTATTACCCTTTACCTCGGTACCAGATAGAGAAAATGAAAATATTACATTTTTCATTGGAATCGAATCCACTACCATCACGTTTAAGCCTATAAATGACTTTAGATATAAGATAAAAAATAATAAACGCAAAACGCAACGTATGTAACATTTATAAGCATCTTTCATTACAGTATAAAATAAGATAGTAAAAGATGGCCCACGAACCCAAGTTAGTTTAGATGATGCCTAATTTTGAAAATCCCCTGACAAGCATAAAAAGTTATAGATGAACAGAGTTCCTCGCTTGTTAGTGAAGTAGTAAAAAGCTTTTATTACTAATCTACATGCTCGTGTTGATATTTACTTCAATCCCAGTGGAGTTGGAATGTAAATACTTATATAATGGCTAAGCTAAGCTAATTTTTTTTGCTTTATCCTGTATCTCATTTATAGCAGCGAAGGCAGAGGGAACCTAGTGTTAAGTCACTCCGTTTCTCACTTTCCGTTGAATTTGGTGCATTGCGTGTTATGAGGGTGAATTAAACGCCGTTCTATGGCCTCAGCACCAGAGCGAAGGAACGAAAATATTATTTTTTTCATTTTCCTAAGTGGAATCGAACCCACACCCCGTCGCGTTTACAGTCATACATTTGTGCCTCTGGGCCACGATTGGTCTCAAAACCAATTTATCTGTTTCTCACAACAAATCGTTACTGTTTTAATTATAATAATTAAGAATACTTTATAAATTAATTTTAATAATAATTAATGATTTCTCAATCAAATTATTATTTTTAATATTATTGTCATTTTTTAATTATGTTTCACATTAGTTAACCCAGTTTTTTTCGCCAATGTTACGTAGAATGGAGAAGACACGGTGAAGATTTTTCAGTTTAATATAAAGAAAGCAACAATTATTAAACGTCTAGATTACAAAATAGC
>DWNA01002972.1:0-10746 GCA_018249835.1 Heliconius besckei
TACCTATATAATGATGAAACGATCACATATTTTGTAAATACATATAAGTAAAATCGAAATGCAAACTTTAACCTCTTATACAAGAAAGTAATTTACAACGTAGGTAGATACATAAAATAATCTATCGAGTCTACAAACAAAGCTGATTAATAGAAAGATATATTTAAGGAACTAATATAAATTCCTCCGATCAATCTCAACGTCTAGCCGGAGTCATCGGAGCTAAACGGATTTTTTCAAGCCAATAGCTGCGCATCAACATGCGTGACGCGCGGTGCGATTGGCCGACTCTTTTTGTTCCATTTTCGAATCCTTTGTTTTTATTGGTTGACACTTAGCTAAGACAAAGGGTCTGTGCAGTGTGTGAGTGTATTTAGCGTTTGTTTGTGTGCGTTAAGGAACCTTCCTGTGTGTACAATGAGGTAGGTAAGGCGTGGGTTGCGGGTAGCTGGTACGTGCCCCGGGTCTTGATTTTGATGTAGGTACGGCCCTTGCGTCCTGCCTGTACCTACCTACTACCTATATGTATCCCTCGAGTGGACTATTTATTTCATTGTGTTATATATTGCTTTTTGCTACATCTCCGATCTCGTATATGGGTTTGGGGTATATAAACATTGATTACGTTTATTTGAATTATTTTTTTTAGAAGATTACATGTAATGAAGAATGAAATGTCTTACTTCGTTATTGTCTCCCGCAAAACTAAGTGGGCAGAGAAATTCTAATAAAAACTTTTTCGCTATCCAACACATAAAAATACTAGATAAACTGTGTATGAACATTTATCATTGATTCACTTAAAAATATTTAGTCAATTTTTTTAAAAATCAACATAAAAAAGGTTTTTAAGTCGCCTAAGAAGCTATCAGGCGTGGAATCAAGTCACTGTGACTGAAAATAATTTAAGCTCACCTCCAGACGGGGTGTTATGATTAATGAATGGGATTATTCAATTAAAGACTCAGCAGGTGGCCGGGGGGTGGATTCTTCCCGGCAACTTCAGATCGCTACCTAGATAGCTTAGCCGGGTCAGCCGTCATACAGTTCCTGATGATAGGCTTTTGTCCATTTGTTCCGCAATCATTAATGTAAACCAACTTTATCTTCATGGAGAATATTTATGCATAATTAGTTTTAACAAAATATATATTGAAGTTGTCGTGGTGAAGTGGCTCAGTAACTGACTTTAAATGAAGTGATTGCGAATTCGATATTCACTCGAGGAGATTAATGATCTTCATTTCCCCAATCTAGTATAGAAGTGAATTCATTATTCTAGGTTCAAACATGGAAAGTTCATTTTTATTTTATTTGTACGCTGTATCACGATAGGCAGGATAGGTAGAGGGAACCTGGAAACCTAGTGTTAAGATATTTAGTTTCGATTAAGACACTTCTGTTGCGGAACAGAAAGGACTTTCCACTGAATTCTGGTGGCATTGCCTGTTGCCTGCAGTCAAATCCACGTTATCCTCGTTACCGAATCGAGAAAATGAAAATATTAAGCCTTGCATTTTCTCGAGCGGGAATCGAACACACAACTTGTCAAGTGCCCCTGTGCCACGACTGGCCTCAATTACATTTTTAAATATGATAATTTAAGCATACCTACTGTTTAATTTTTTGAACTTTACAGTAAAAATGCACTAACCCTATGTTGAATGAAATATATGAAATACTTATATGATGAGATATTATGTTGGTAGGTACCTACTAGAAAATCTACTTGTTATTTATAATTTAAATTACTAATCATTCTTTTTAGGGTTCCGTATCTCAAAAGGTAAAACCTTATAGGGTCATTATGTTGTCCGTCTATTTATCGACCATTTATGTCGAGATCACGTGGAGTATTCCAGCTAAAATTAATATCAAATATTTAAGACAATCCTCTCTCAAAGAACAGAAAAAATCAAGATTCTAAATAAACGCAGACGATCATGACATCATATGAGCATTTATGGGTGGGTTATGCTGCATTTTGTATGAAATTTTCTGGGTAATTAAAACCTATACGGTACCCGATAAGGTCTCGTGGACCTACAATTATGAAATTTGACACGAAGTGAGAACTTAACATATAAATAAAGGAAAAAACCTGATAAGTATAAATTTATAGGCATTTCATAAAAAAATCATTACAAATTTACATTTATAGTTAATTTCACACAAAATGAGCTTATATTTGCCCTCAAATTTAACTTTGCCTATTTTTATAAGTTGTACTTTTTGCCATTGATCTGCAATCCCGAAATAGATACAGAACCCTTGTTATATTAAGTTGGACTCACATTCAACAGGGTTTTTATTTATATAGCTATTATATTGCAATAGGGATCTGATTAAGCAGTGCTCGAAGGTTGTGTTATTGTACGTGAATGTTCTTTTTGCACAGGAAAAAAAACATCTGCGTATTTAGGATAATTATTTTATTATTCTATAGGTAGGTTAGGTAATGTAAGACTATTTTGATTTTTTTTTAATAAAGCAATTTCAATTCAATTCATTCACACACAACTAATATTAGGATGATCATGTATAATTTTTAAATAAAAAAAATAAAGTTTTTTTTCATTTATTTATTTTTTAAGGCAAACACATAGTAGGAATAAATATAATGTTATGACACAATTTTTTTGTACATAACCAAATACAGGTTTCACAGACTACAATTATAATAAATGTTTTCGGAAATACTTTTATTTCATCTTTCCACTGTACATACTTATCCCAGTGTTGCAGGGTAGACAGAGGGAGCCTAGAATCAAGACACTCCGCTCTCCACTAAAACTTTTATACTAGTAGAGAAATGCTTTTATCTGGACCCTATTACGTGAGCGACTAAGAGATAGCAATTGATGCATCCTCAATTTGCTATCCAACGACATACCTATGCCTGCATCATATACTAAAGTAACACTATTTGCGATTATTTATTCAAATGCATATATATGCTTTCATATGCAGAGAAATCATATGCACGTTATGTAGAGAAATCAATTATGCTTAATTTATTTATGCCGTATTAAGTTTTTTCTCCAGTTTCACACAATATAGGTACCTACCGCAAATAGAAGGATGGCAAGAAGCTCTCCTCCTTTTGGAATTCGATTCATTATATGTTGAGTAGCGGAAGAGTGGCGGATTGATAATAATTGATTCCTTGGAGTGACTAAGAATCGAATCTACAACAACTGTCTCACTTCGCCAACCTGAACTTAATTACCTACTGATATTATTATACATTCAAAGTTTAATTAAAAAAATAAATATTCCAACAGAAAAGAACTAAAAGGATATTCCAAATGTGTTTCAAACTAGCAAAACAAGAGTAAGTTTAATGACGTGGCCGACAGCAACCCAGATATACGCCGCCAGAAGTGCTCAGCAGTGAATGTGGAATGGCCCTCGAGACGTTCAAGTGACAGCGAGCACCATCCAGCCATCTCGACATGTCAATGTCGCCACTGGACGATACTTCCGAACGGTACATTTAGGTTATCTAAGGGATCTAGTTCAGGTGTCGTGAAGGGAATTGCTTGGGAACTTGTTATTTACGTCATGTTAGAGAAATTAAGTTTAAAGTATAGGAAAAAAATATTAAGTTCCTTTTGATTTATATACCCAGTTTGTGGTATTAAGTAGCTTCACTTTGTGTAACATATGAAGCAGGGTGAAGGATACTTAATGTTAAGACAGTCCGCTGATCACAACCTCTCGGAAATAATATGGAAAGTGGGGAACGGAGTGTTTTAACACGTGATTTTTTTAATACTTCTCGCTGTAAATATTCAGGTGTCGTGCTAGTCAACGCAATCAAAAGCTACGAGTATTTATGCATCGATTTAGTATAAAAATCGCCACATAGTCAAAACCTATGGGATACGTACTTGCCGTGGACCTACAGTTACGAAGTTTGATACGAAGTTACTGTTCAAATAAAGGAAAATGAGCGAAGTGTAAAAATTTATAGGTATTTTATAGAAAAAAATCATTACCAACTTATATTTGCAGTTCATTTCAAGCAGAATGAGTGAATGAGTGCCCGCAAACTTAAATTTGTCAACTTTTGTGTGTTACTTCCTGTTGACCTACAATCCTGAAATTGGTACGGAAGCCTCTACGCGCTGAACTAGGTTTTTATTTAAGTAATATAATGATAATCTATATAATATAAAACATATAAATAGGATTTACATACAAATATATACGAGTAATACTTTGGGCACAGCTTACAATAATTTTAATATTCAAAAACAAACGAACACAAATAGCCTTAAAGGGTTACCGCATTTACACTGTGATTATATAAAATATATGTATAAATGTATGTAGGTTTGTAGGTATAGCCCGAACGGGGAGAATGCGTTGGTAATTAATGATATTCGTACAAAGTGTGCCTACCGCTATTTACTTTATCAGGGTTTAGTTTACTAATGTAATTAATTTTACTATAATATATACTAGTAGTGCCTATTAGGCCATCGTGGCTATGTAGGTCTTCCAACTGAAAACACGATGATCGGGGGTTCGATTTCCACTTGTGAAAATGAATTACATTATTTTTTCTGCTTTGGCAAGATAAAGTATTGAGTTCCACACCTTAATTCTGTTGTTTTCATTATCTCCATTTCAGCTAAAAGCGTACCAAATAGAAATATTTTTTAGCTTCACGCTGTAGAGGGAGCCTAGACTGACCTTATAAATGAATATTTAAAAAAACAAATTTTATTATAACAAAACATGAAATACTTCGATAAATTACCGTAACAAAGGTTCGCCTAAATCTAAAATTGTTTTTTTTTTCTAACAAAACGTCCATTAAACGCGAACTCAACCCCTTCCCATCCGGGATCGTAATAAATGGCGCAATAATGGCACAATATAATATTAACACAAAGTTAAACGCATTTTTATTTTCCCGCCAAACTTCAACACCGCTTCGGTGAGCATGGTGCCCGCCGCCATTACGTCTAACGCGCGATCTCCAAAATGGCCCCATGAACGAAAAATTGTAAATATTTATCAAATTCACGTTGCGACAGGATAGGATTAAAGCTTTGTCATCTTCGTTGTTTATGTTTGTAATAAAATAAAATTATAATTTTAAATTTTATAATTTACAGATACTGAGAGATATTGCATGTAGGTAATATAAATCTGATTTAAGAAAATAATATTTATGAAGCTACGTTAAAAATGATTTCGAAATATTTTAAAACAATTTATTTCGTTTTTTTTTTAAATAAATAAATGTAGCCGAATATTTTTTGTACAAACGAATAAAATATAATTTTTCCCTATAAAGTATTTTTTTCACTTTTTTTTCTCTCTCTGATAGTGATGTTTCTCCCCAAATCTAAATCAGCTTGGTTCTATACTCCGAGTCGTTATTAGCCGTATTTCCAAGTGTCCGTAAAACGCTGGCCATCAACTAATCGTCGGAAATTGTAGCCATTATCGACGCTCGGTGCAACTAAAAATTATTATTGTTCGACTAAAAGTAGCCATTTACTCGTGATTGTTGGCCGAGAGTCTCTGCTAATGCTAAGTATTGAACGCTGCAAATGTACATCACTTACTCGCAGTTTCTCTTACTTTCTACGATTGCTAAAATATATTAAAAAAAGAATCTTCGAAACAGAAGTAGGTATATAGTTATAGCTCAATAGAAATTTGCGGCGTTAAAGTACGCAAAAGAATAAAAATAACAACAAATGTTAAAATTAACAACATCGCTACTTAAAATGTATTTTAGAATGCGACTTTTTTTTATTTCAGTAAAGACCAAATTTACTGCCATAGATATTATCACATCAAAGAAATTCTTTTACTAATGAACATTAAAACCCTTGTAACGCATTACAAAAAGTAATCAGTACTGAGAAGAAACTTAAAAATACCTTACAGTTGACATTACCCTCCGTCCTCAGAGCCCTCAGTTCCGGTTATCGCAACACAAAGAGGACCGCTGCCCCCCTTCCGCCCCCAGCAGGAACAGGAAACACTACCCTTCTATCGCAAGGTCTACGCGTCTCGGGAATTTTAGAAACATTTTTGGGCTTGATGACAAATTGTTACGCAAAGTTTACATTATGAACATTATATACGTAGCTCGATTGTTGGAATATTCTATAATAAGTTAGTTTTGAGATTAGTACTTGTGAGCGTAGTAACTACGTAACGTTCATACCAAAAATATGAGATCGGTTTTTGACATTAACAGATTTAATGAACATTTATATAATTGAAAAAATACAAACATATAAAAACACGAGAATAATGGCAATATTTCCATACAAAAATTGTAATATTTTGTTTCTATGTTTCAGCTAGCTAAAAAAGAGAAAAGAATCATGAGGGCGACCCCGGAAACACTACTAATGCATCCAAATGCATCGCCGCCCTACACGCGATCAATTCATTAGCTATGAATTATTAAACATTTCTAGATGTATTAACAAGTATTGGATTTAAATATCTTCCCAACTTAATTTTTTTAATGATATTTTTGTTTACGCCTTTTAGATGCTTCTTGCTTTTAGTTTCGAGAAAATCTTAGATTCCAGTAATACTTTTGCTAAGGATAGCATTTTTAGCAAACTTTAATGAACTACATACTAACTGTTCAATTTGTAATCAATTGATGTAGAACATTGTCCACTACACCTATGTATAACATAATAATAATAATAGACGATTAAAAAGACAAACAATGATTTTTTTAAAGAATATTATAAAAATAATATCGATAAAAGAAAAATAAACTTAGCAGTAGTTTTTTTATATAAACTGAATCGCAATGCCCCCACATAGTGGTCCGGAAGCTTGTACTTTGGCGACACGACTTGCCCATTTATCCCGCTGCCGCTGAAGGGTTAAAAGGTACTCGAGCGTATACGACAAAGTGTTTTAAAATTGAAAAATTTCATTTACGGTAGGTATGTTAGTGGAATGAAATGAAAGGAAATGTATAGAAATATAAAAGTTCACAATGTTAAATAGCTTAGTAATATTTTTTTGTACAAAATTAGCAAGTAGCAAATTTTTATGCCCATGCATCTAAACAGTTCGGCCATTTAATCGTAATATGTATATTCATATCGCGCTACCTACTTTCGCAATGTTTTAATGATTGAATAAACATTAATTGTTGTGACAATTCGATGAACTCGTGAATATACACGTATACGTTGTATCCCGCACACAGCAGGGTAAGCAGAGCGAATTAAGTGTTAAGACACTCCGTTCGCCACTTTCTGACGAATTCTGCAGGCATTGCGTGTTAAGTGGCAGAACTCAATGCCGCGTTTTGCCTCGACACGAGAGCGAAGAAATGGAAATATAAATTTAAACAAATATTTCAGCTTCTCGAGTGGGGATCGAACCCACAACCAGTCGGTTTTACAGTCACGCTCTTTGCCTCTGCGCCACGACTGCCCTCATGTTAATATAAAAGTTACAAATTCATCAAATAAAATCAATCACTAACACACAAATTTAATTGATTATAAATTTATAAAGGGCTCTAAATTGGTCACATGGTCGTTTAATTACACATTTTAATGACATTTTATTTAGTAGTAGGTACGTTGACGTCGTCATGGGATAATGGAGAGACTGACTAAAAGCGTGGTTGGCAGTTCAAATCCCGCTCAATATTATGTAATAAAAAAGTATTTGATTTTCATAATTCTACCTTGACAAGGACCGAGGTGTGTAGGTACGTAAAAAAAAGAATATAAAGAAATTATATTATTTAGATATATTTATTATAAAATAATATGACATATTATTTTAACAGGAAAATAAATTTAATGGCTCTAGTAGCGTCCAGATTTAATTTTGCAAGGCCATATTACAGGGAACGTTCATCTATCACCTGCTTATAAAGGGTGGAGCTGGGTTGACGGCGATTGAAGCCTTTCTTATTTATTTCAGTGCCCTCCCGGCGCCAGGGCGACCTTTGGGGGTGTACCGTACGATGACCGATAGGGTAGAAACTTGGCTTTTCATTGACATTATTTGTTATTTTCGAACAACGTCAGGTTGGCTTCGCAAAATATTTTCTTCCAGGGTTAATGGGTAACGTATAATAAATTATTTATAGATGATGATGGATTTCAGCTGAAATATTTATTCGCACTAATTTTTGTATAAAAATATTCATAAATTAAATATCTATCTGAAAAAATGTACGCAAAGTCGATATCAAAAGGATAACGAAAAAACTCATTCAGGTTGGATTTTAGAATATAGGTATCTAAAATAAATTGGTATATTTTGGCAGAAGTTAGCCATTTGTCATATAAAATTAATACTATGTAAGAAAGTAATTGTTTTTAATATGTCTAGGATAGTAGCGGGCGCGCACGAACGGTCCAGCGCTATAACCGTATATCTTGTCTTTGTGTGCTGTATTTATGGGGATCCTTATTTTTATTTTGATGCTGATGCCACCGGTGCCGCCCAGTCTGACTCACGGTTAATCTTTGGTCACTGTTTCCTCCTGGCTGAAAATTTCAGTGTTGATATTACAGCATTTTTAGGAGATATGTTTACTTATATCATCTCAATTTAAAATAAACAATTAAATATAAATTATTTATTATAAAATAAAATAAAATAAAAGAAAGAACATAATATTTAACCCCTAGATTTAATAACAAAGAATGAGTTTATTTCATTTTGCAATCTGACAAAGACGTTGTATTTGACAAAATAGAGAACGAAGGAGGCTAACTCAGATCTGAAAGTATGATAATAAAGGCGGCGAATTAGTTCTTAGCGCTAAGACGAGACTGCTTCAAGTGTTTATTTAGCGCCGATTTTATGACTCCAAGGAATCTTTGAGTAATTTTATAAGGCAGCTAGGGTTGTACCCCTACCACAAACAATATTTCACGGCTATAAGTTTCCGATACATGAATTTTATTAACTTTCGCACCCCTGCGCCGCCTGACGGATGGAGTGTTAGTGTTTGTTTTACGCGCCATCAACGTGCCACCAACAGAAATCGTTGGGGTTACCGACTCACTAATAAACTGATTTTGGCATAATTTGATTATGTGCGTGGGCTTGACAACTTTTAATGTATGTAAATAGAGGGTAATTTTGCTTTAATTTAAATTAAATTGTTTATTAATACATTGGTTACAATATAATACATACAAACAACATATACATAAACAATTTTTATAGGTACTTGTTACGTGATATTTATATTAAAACTTTATATATTATTTGTATAATAAAGTTGATCTATCGATATATCTATATATATATAAAATTGAAAGGTCACTCACTCATCACGAAATCTCAGAAACTACATGTGCTAGGAATCTGAAATTTTGCGTAGGAGTTACTTATTAGACGACGTTTTTGGGGATGAAAGTTTGTATGAAACTTCGTTACCACAAATACTAGGAGTCTCAAATTTTGCATGGACGTCACTTATAGGACGTAGAACTCGTGGAGACAGAAATTAATAATAAAGTAGTTCACGCAGGCGAAGCCGCGGGCGGGCCGCTAGTATCCTATAAAAATTACAAGAGAAATTACACCTGTATGAAATCCCAAAATAACATTAAACTAAATCGTTCGTATAAAAACCTCGTGACGCAAGCCAGTGAAGGGTGACTGGATGATTTCTAACTTCGTCTTCGATTTGAGAGAAATTGGCTAAAAAATTCCTTAGCAAAATAAAATCGAAGAGCAACTTCCGAAAGTTATCGAAGTTCCCAACAATCCATTACACCGAGTTTCGTAAAAAATTGACTCGGAACTTATTATTTTGAGTGAAAACATCTTGGAGTTTCGTCGCCTCGGGCAAGTTCGCCTCCGACACCGACTTCACCCTCTAAATATATTTTGGCTGCGTATCCGTTAGCCATTTACTTATTACAATAATATTATTCATATTGATTTATTCGTAAAAAGTATTGGATAAATTAATTATTAAGATTTCTTATTTGTTATTCATTTTCATACATTTTCCGCATTTTGGTATCACTTTAGTGGAAGCTTGTATAGGATATAAAATATGTTAAAATATGTTAATACATACGTTCTGTTGTTCCACAACATACCTATGTATAACACTCTATTTTTCGTTCAATTTAGATAAGTTTCTTTATGTTTCTTTAAGGTCATATTTTCATTGATAGATTTCCCAATTTGTAGAGTTTCCCATTCCCTTCGCGAATGTCACGTTGTATGAAAATATTATATATTACTTAAGAAGACCATATGACATAAAAAAACTTACATACAAATAAAAGAAATAACGGTACACATACCAACATAAGCATCTATTAACAAACGCGCCGTAACTGTAACATTTTACAGTTTACATTACAGACATTACAATACCGCTACAGCTATTAGGGCACCTAAGCTCAACTAAGCTAACAAACTCTACGGACACTAAAATCAGCACTTTTAGCGGCACGAGCACCAACCAGCAAAACAAAAGTGGTGGGGGCGAGCGGCGTCCGGTCCCACCACAAAGGCTTTGTAGCCGGCACACTGACACGCTTTTTGCGTCGCCGCGGCCGCTATCGCCCGATGACGTGCCGTAGATCGATAAGAGACTTCCACTCGACGAGAATGTTCCATTGTTATACTGACATTACGCTGTCTGAGATGTGGAAAATCGTAGCCCTAATACGAGCGGCGTGATAGCGTGCCTCTTGCGTCACGTCCGTCGCGTGACGCCGAGCGCGGAGGTAGCGTGACAACCTG
>DWNA01002973.1:0-10744 GCA_018249835.1 Heliconius besckei
CATAGAAAATAAAAAAAAAAACATTCTTTATCAATAGATGATCCAGTATCTAGATCATCCGAAAAACACATCTGCAATGCTAACATTTCAAAAGCACTCCACGTGAAAACTCGACCTATTTTTTTTTTACATAGCTTATGTCTATATATAGGCAGTCATATACAGTAGTCATATTACTATATTTTTTTTACTTAGGATTTACTATTATTATTTTTTACTCTAAGCAATAAAGAAACAAATTGTATTCCACACTTTGGAAAGAAAAATATAATATAATGTTTATTTTTAATAAATGTTGTGTTTATTGTGTCATGTTTTTTTTTTAAATACACAATGTCAATATAATGACAGGTTTTATATATCAATATTGTATCTGTGTTAATTAGTATAATTCGCCAGTGACGTCCTAATTGTCACCCGCGTCGTAGACCGCGGCCACGAGCCGTCATTCAGTGAGAATGTATACAACAAAATACAAATCGAATTAGTCCCGTACGTTTGTTTTCCAAACAATATGACTTTACAAACACTCAGTGAAATGAAATCTCTCTCTTGTTTGATAGTCATATAACATTCAGCTGAATTACACAAGAGAAATATTAATCAATACAAGCGCATACTAACGGAAATATGTCACTATTCCGACTAAAGGATGATATTGGAGACTATGTTTCACACCGCAAATATTCGTCGTTATCTCGTTTATTAATCTTTACTTCCTTTCTTTGGGTTAAATAATAAAGGAAGTAGATTTCGTGTATCATAAACATTAATTTACTTACTGATATTAGTTTGTTAAAAATAGTCTCGGCGATATAAAAAAATAATCTATATGTATAAGGCAATTAACTAAAATAACTTGTAAATACTAAATATGAATATATGTATTTTAAAATGTAAAATTTACCTTTTTTAAGGCCGCGTTGTATAATTATCATTGTGCATTATATATAAAGCTCGCAAAGAACTGTTATAAAACATGAAAACTATGTCCCAGATTCGCCAAAAAAAAATGTTATTAATTTCATTTCAGGATTTTATTTTAGTCCGATAGTAAAATAAGATGACGATCAGAAAAAAATCAGTTTCACGCCGTATCCCTCGCATAGCAAGATAAGCATAGGGAGTCTAGTGTTAAGACACATCATCCACTTTCCGATGATTTTTTTGAGACGTTGAGTGGTGGAACTCAACGCCTCGCCCTGGTACCAGAGCGAAAAAATTAAGATATTCATAAATAATAATTTATTCATCCGAGTGGGGGTCAAATCCACAACCTTCGTATTACAGTAACTTGTGCGCCCTTGTGCGCCACGACGGCCTCTGAAGACGATGGTCAATGAAAAAAATCATATAAAAATCAAATACTTGTATTGAAGAAATAATGAAATCATCGAAGGTAAGTTAACGAAAAATATCGAGGCGCTGATGAGGCATGAGTTCGACCATAAAATTTGGTGGTTCCATTATTCTTTATCGCGTTGCATTTATGTAGGTTTTTCATAGAATAGTGTACTTTAGGCCATGGATATAATGATGTTTATCGCGCGAGCTGATCCGCCGGTGTCCCACCGGTGCAGTGAGTCACTGTCTAATGGAAATGACCTTCCTCTCACGTAACCGTACCCTCATCGTCTTGACACTTTAGTTTTATTTATGTGGTACTAGTGCATCTCTTGCAAATTGCCAGGCCTCGTATTTTGTAGGAAATTTTAATTTGCTAATCTCCCATACATGTTAAAGTTTCGACAAGCCGAAATGTGACATTTTTATAAATATTTTGTTGATTGGCTGATGTGGGTTCGATCCCCACGTGCAATGAATGAATTATTATTTATTAATATTATATTTTTTTCGCTCTGGCACCAAGGCGACGCGTTGAGTTCCGCCATTCAACACGCCTCGAAAAATTAGGCAGAGAGTGGATAATAGAGCTTCTTAACACTAGGTTCCTGCTGCCTGTCTTGCAATATGCGGGGAAGGTACAGCATTAAGCTGATTTTTGAATATTACATAATTAAATAATTAACCGTATAGCTAGCTATATTTAAATAATACACTATCTCCCGTACAAAGGTTAGGATATTTTATTATCTTAAAGAACGTCATTTAACTGATTAATATAAATAAGAGTGTTTATAAATATCCTGAAAGTTGTGCAAATGTAATTTCCAGTACGAGACGGTGAGCAATGTTGTAGGTTGTAACTTGTACGTGCCTCTACCAAATTGAGGCAATAATCGGCCAGTTAGTTCATCCTAGTTCATCGCACCCGTGCAAAATATTTTTTTTAAAAGTTGTAAATCAGACGATTGTTTGCATGACTATGAAATTATCATGATCTCGCTAAGCTTCACGCTGAATCCCGCATATAGCAGGGTAGACAGATAGAGCCTTCTCTTAAGACATTTTGCTCCCCACTTTTCGTCGAGCACACCAGAGCGAAGAAATGAAAATATTAAATATAATTTCCTGGAGTGGGAGCCAAACCCACAACCTGTCGCATTTACGTTTAGTCACATTTTTGAATATACTAATAAAATTGTGGCAACTGAGCTAAATGGTAATTTATACAAAGAGTGAAAATTGAGAATCGCTTTTCTATTTCCATGATAATATATTATAATACTTTGAATAATATTTGTTAAAATAGTATACTTCTGTCCAAATATATAATGTTTGAGCTTTAGTAGATGCAATATTGTCTCGTCTTTATTATTAATACTCTTACTATTTCTATGTGTTATCTATACGTAAATTACGCTTAAGGACCTCACTTAGGAAATAGAACTAACTTTTCTTTGTAGTCATAAACAAATCTGTATTGCAGCTTTATATATCGTTCTATAATTTTCTAAAGCTTGCTTGAAGTTTAAGATATAAAAAGCTACTATATTACATATACTAAATATTATAACAGCGCTAGCTAATTCATTAGCAGAAAAGGAGAAAAAAATTGCTTTTAGTGTAAAAACATGTTTACTACAAGTGAACATTGTCACAGTTTTGAGTTAAAATAACTCGGTTATAAAATAACATCATTAAAAAACAAACAATGTTATCATTAAATATTATTTTTTTATGCGTGAGGAAAATTAATGTTTTTATAAATAACATATATCTTTGTTGTACAAAGAAAAATTTGCAAGACAAATATTATTAATAAGACAAGAAAAAAATATGTGAAAAAAGTAAGCAACATAATGAACCAAAGAAACAACATGTGCGATAGACTTTATAGTCTATGCCCTAAACCAAACCCTGCAACAGTACTCCACTTTCCGGCCAATTTTCAGACCGCAGACTGCATTTTATCTTCTCAGCAGGGTGAGAAAACATTAATAAATTATATTTTTGATTGATAATCGAATCTACAATCATCACATTTACAGTCAGACAATGTGCCTCTGCACGATGACAGCCTCAGTATAATGTACAAAAAGCCTAAAAATATCTATGTGCAGTATCTTTTGCACATTCACTTTAATAACACTTCTACATTTCACACCATGATTCCGTTATGTCATGTCATGCTCTATTCTAATTTACCAACTTTTCAACCATTAAAGACTTTCACTGCTGAGAAAGTTTTTTTTTTTATTTAATCAAGCACGAATCTGGCCTCTATTCAAGTGAAAACAAAAGGAAAATTCTGAAATGCATCCTTTTGTTGTTTTGGCCTACTTACTCTACAAAGAAAGCATGGTTGATAATAAACAGGACAAGTTGGTACAGATACAAATAATTGTAGGATTCAGTGGACACAGTGTTACTGGAAAAGATATAAAATACTATTGTTTGGTTTTATTTGTATGGTATTTTTTTGATATCTGCATTGCTAGTGACTGCATATTTTAAAATTACTGGCAAATTTAGATTCGAAACATATAATTAAAAAAAACCTTCTCTTTAAAAAATAGCATTATTTCCTGCATAGCTCAGTAGCCAGAGTGAACTTAGTGTTAAGACACTCCTTTTCCCATACACTGTCCAATTGCTAAGATATTGCATAACAAGTTCAAAATTCAATGTTACACTTTGTACTAGAACAATGAAATGTATAAAATTTGATAAGGTATGGTATATATGTGTGATATGGTATTAATTAAGGTTGCAAGTTCAAACAAAAAAAATTGTATGTTTACCTAGCTCTCATTATGTATAGCCTTAACTGGAAATGTCTAAATATAAAAACTATAAAAAACATAATAATAGACCAATAGAAGCAAATTTAAGATTTCTGTTGTAGTATGTTTATTATAAGACTACACCTCACTTGTTAGTTGAATTCCCATTCAGATAACTAATTATTTTCATTTCTTCTCTCTGTTGTGAAGACAAAGCATAGTGTTGAATTCCCTCCATTTAACTACAATGCCTCAAAAAATTAAGCAATGCATGAATGCATGAATGGGGAATGAGAAATTAAGTGGCATAACACTAGTTTCTCTCACCAAACCTATGTGTGTTAAGCTACATATGATAAAATATATGTTTAGTTGAATCAATAAAATTTTATTATTATCATCGTTTAATAGGTTTGCCTAGATTAAGTTTACCAAATCTGTTTTGCTTAAAGTAAACAAAAATTGAAAATTATGATTAACAAAATTTTAGAAAAGAATTAAAGATAATTATAAATAAAAATTGTTTTAATTTATTATATACTTTATACAATATAAATAGATATATACTTAAATACAGACAGGAACGTGATTCTTCATTTCTATGTCTATAGCATCTGACATTCTTGGCAGGCCCCATTAAGATAAAAATATATCACGTATATATATCACATTCAGAAGTTTTTTTTTAAAACAATATTTATTTACATTAAAGAGCCGCAAGACTTTTTTTAAATCTTTCGCTAAATATCATAGATTGATATATTAAGATTGACAGTTTAAATATACTTAGGCGTGATCTACCATAGAATTAAAAAACTACAAAAGATTATTGTTTTATGTAAACAAACAAAAAGAAATACAAAAACTTACCATAAATTTCCAAGATTTCGTTGTTAGAATCAACATTATCACAATGAACGCACAAAATAAATACAATAAAAATGGCTCCTAGCGTGTAATGAATATACATCTTTATAGTACAATAATCACGAAAATTTCGTGTAAATATAGTTCAAATCATATATATAGACCACATTTTCACTTCAATTTTATACACAGAATGATATTATCTTGTTAGCTAGTCATGTATTTCCTTAAAATTATTACAATCAAGTTGCCATCGAACTCGGACCCCGCCGTCTGTCATTCGCCTTGTCAATAAACAATCAATGTTGCCACATTTTAATTAAGCTCCAATTACCGTGCACTTGAAAATTTAAATGATTTAAGTATAATTTACGACTTTTGTTATTGTAATCTATCTTTGATATATAAAGTTTAATAATTTTATTGGTTCTTATTATTTTAAAACTGAACGTTGTATTTATTTCAATATCAATCAATCTAACTGTTGATTAATATTCCATCCACTATAGTTTTATTTACTTTTGTGATAATAATATAATTAATGGTTTAAATACAAAATATTTAATGCAATTTTTAGTCTTCACTTTGCTTTTTGAAACTAAAGCTGCAGCAAGCAACACTGTTTAGTGGGATTGTTTGTTCGGCTTTGGGTGTCAGCCGCTTTGTAATTTTTTATTGTGATAATTATAGAAATAATCAGTGATACCGGTGTGTTAGTGAACTGAAGATGGTTTAGCTATCATGTAATGAGCTTCATATTACGGAATCCTGTGTATTGAATGTAAAAGGCCGTCTTCCGCCATGACGATGGTTCTCTCGCTCAGGAAGTACTTCGTAACACTTGCGCTTTATTTTGGGTGTATTGCATCGTGTTATAATGTTTTTGGTAAGTAGTCAACAATTCTTATAAATTAAACTTGTAATCTACTTCTTATTTGCTTACGATCAACAACACTTAAAGCTTTACTACTGCGTACAATGCTCGTTACACACTTTCTCGTAAACATTAATGGCCCTTTATATTTATACACCTTGCTGAAAACATGAAAAAAAATAATCATGTAACTCTAAAATCATTTCACAAAAGAAATATTATTTTAATATTTTGTTTTGAGGCCGTAAACAAATAATAATTTTATTTACAATAAAACATACTGAATACATGATTGATATATTCCTTATTAACATTAATAATTAAAATATATATGTATTGTAAATAATTTCCGATTAATAGTTTTTAAATCACTTTACAATTTAATTGCATTTTAATTATATTATTTTAGAAATTTCCCCTTAACATGTTTCATTCAATTGGGTTCTAAATAGAAAAGTTATACCATTTTAAAGAATTTTGTTCGACAAAATTGCTACAGCTAATACTGTTTTATTCATTTCTTATCCCATGCTATAAATTTCTTATTCCCAAATAGCTCAAGATGTACCTGAGATTTTGGATCTGGCTTTAATCAAAGGGGAGATAGGTAAAAACACAAATATTAGCTGCAGTGTGTCTCCGACTGAAGCCACAGTGGAATGGCTATATAATAATGAGCCAGTTAATATCAGTGAAAGGTCAGTTAATGTAAACATTATATTTGGAAAAATATAATGCCATATTGTGACACAGTGGCATATAAATATTAATGACGGTTGTGGATTTGATATCCACTTTGGATGATGAAGTATTATCATTTCTTTGCTCTGATAAGAAGACAAAGCACAGCTTAGTGTTGCTTTGGGCACTTTCTTAGTATCTTCATCAGCATGCCCTCGTCCACTGCTGGACATAGGCCTGTCCAATGGCGCGCCACTGAGCTCGATCTTCAGCTCTCCACATGCCGCCATTGCCGCCACTTTGTGAATTGTATTTAATATCTTCACTTTGGCCTAATTTTTGAAAAGATTTTTCCCTAGTTAAATTTATGTGGTATTATAAATTTATGTGTGTGTCCCACGCAGAGGGACAATGTCTGACTGTAAATGAGATGGTTGTGGGCTCAATTCCCACTTAGGATGATATTCATTTTCTCTCCCTTGCAAGTTCACCACACTACTCAACAAATTAGGATCCAACTGCTTCCCCTTCTTTATGCAGGAAAGCTTTAATTTTTTTTAAAATCCAACTACCCCAATCAGATCATGTGACCAGTGAAAATGTCATATATGTAAATGCTTATCTGTTTACAGACAGTCCTGTATACTAAACAGTACTATCATTGTTTTGTTATCACAAGGCAAAACTTTAATGAAGTTACAATTTAATGCATATAAATACTCCTTTGATCAATAATAGTGCTTATAATGTTGCTAGATAAACTATTTATACATATTTGTTCTATGCCTGCCTGCCTTTTAGCTTCTGTTTTAAAAATATTGATATATAAATCTAGTTGTAAGTTAGGATTGTTGGTACCAACAAGTCAATTTGTATATAAAATTCTATTTCATTTCTAATTAAATAAAGTTTTCGAGGCCGTTGTGGCGCAGAGGCACAAACGTGCGCCTTGGGCGGTTGTGGGGTCGATTCACGCTTGGTGGAATGAAATGTTTATTTTCATTTCCTTGCTCTAGTAACCGGTTCAACCATGGAAATTGCGAATGGAAATGTCTTAATTCGAAACGGGGTGTCTTAACACTTGGTTCCCAGGTACTCTCTCCCCACCCTGCTATGTGGGGGATACAGCGTGAAGCTATTAAAAAAATTTACGAAAATACAATCGGTTAAAAAGAATACGCAACTTTATCTTTCAAAAAGAACTAACTTTTAATAAATAATAAAAGCTCATGCAGCAACACACACTTTGTAATTATAAAACTAGGGAGATTGCCTAAATTTTTGCACTATGTATGTACTATCCCTACTATATTAGAGTCTCATGTTTCTAGATCGTTCTGAAGTGGTAAGGGGAGGTGAGATTCCTTTGAGAGAGATTTGACGAGGTGCGATTACATACATCCCCGCGTACATTCCGCCACTTAAGAATTGCCCTTGCATTTTCGATTGTATTCCAACCCTCTCCCGACCTATTGTTTTCGGTTAAAAAGTCCGTTCAAAATACGTTCTGTCGGATATTTAAAGTTAAAAAGAGTCTGTTTTTTTTGCAGCTGTTAGCTTTCCTTTGAGCGACGTATCAGCACTATTAATTGGAACGTCAGCTTTGTAAATTTTAGTAATGCCTAGCTTCATTGAATATTTTAATTAAGAACGTTCAATCGTTTTGAAATTGCTTGTGAATCTTTCAAACTGAAAATACCCAATTTCCTTTTTTAGTAAAACATCGACACGTAAATAGTGATTCAGTACATTCATAACATTCAATTCAAATTCAAATTATACACCTAAATTTTAAAAGGCCTAAGTCGTAAAATATTTATAAAATTTTACTCTATTATGTCTACAGTTCAAGGGTCACTCAAAAAATGTGTGTACATTTTTACGTTATAAGTGAGGAGTTCTCGAGGTGTAAGTTTTGTAAAACTACCCGTAAGGTGTTTCGTCCGTCGTTTAATACTCAGAAAGAAGGATATACTTAAAAGTATTTATAGCTATCTAGTCTCAATTACACCCCTATTAGGGGTAGGGTGTGTTATTCCTTTAATTGCAGCAATTATGCGTGTTTCACAAGTTCCATGGTGTAATTAAACAAGTTCTCAACTTAAGTCGTTTTCTTTTGTTTTAAAACAACATTTATTCAAGGCCTAAATGGTTTTTATATTTTCTTTTTGTCATAATAAAATTAAATATTTTTTCAAAATTAATAGAGCAAAACAAGATGCACAGGAACGACTGCTACAAACGAAAGATTTAGACGGAAATCGACGCAAATACAAGTTCCACAGTTTGATGATAGCAAATGTGACGTCCGCTGACGACGGAAACTACACTTGTGTAGCTAAGCTGGCGGAGATGAGGTCTGATAGGACGCTAGTGCTAGACCACAGCTTCCCCGCGAAACTGCTGAATAATACATCTGGACCGATCAAGCAGAATGTGACAGATCAGAATAATGTGTCCATGCAGTGTGTTTTTGAAAGTAAGGCCTTTTATAGTTTTATTTTTTATGTATAATAACTATTAGATTTTATATTTTTTTATTATGTAAGATAAGATGCATTCGGGTGAATCTGAAAAAAAAAAATTTTTATTATTAAAAATACTAAAAAATGTTTTTTTTGACAGTTATCTTGGTGACAGTAATAATTAAAAATACAATTTTCCCAATGCATCCTACATTTTTTAATTTTTAAATTGATAAGTATTTATTTACTTTGCAATATAATTGACTATGATCTATTTAGTATATAGAATGGACACTAAAATGCTCACTGGGACTTTAAAACAAAACGGCTGGTAGCGGTATAAATATTTATAGTTGTTAATGTTTAATGCCAGTTATATACTAATTTACGTTTCTGATGCTATCTTTTGTTTTATAACGCAAATATAGTATCATAATTAGTAGTACTTTCTCATATTTTCATGTATTACATTTTTATATTAAAAAGCAGTACAGGGGCAGATGCATGGCGACTGTAAATGACAGTTCGATTCCCATACGAGGATATGTAATATGTAATATTTTCATACTAAAAACACAAAAAGACATACATATATTTTGAGTAAAATTATTGCTACTTTCTGTGACAATTACTCATTAATTAATTAATTTAAAACCTTGAAATGCTTATAATTTATTATTGAAATTTATAATTTATATATGAGGATAAATTATTGTTATAAAATTCATTACTAAGTATAAATGAATATATAGTCCTTTATGCGGTACTTACTTAATTGTTCTTTATTGAACAATTCCATTTTGCTTGCATATCTCATTGAATATATTTTTACATTTAAAATAGTTATAGGGGTTCTCAATCCGTTAGGTGCGAATTAAATGCAAATGGAATAAAAAATATATGTTTTAACCGTCTTATCGGTCGATTTCAAATTAAAATTCAATATTACATTCTGATATATAATGTTTTTATATTGACATCGGTGTCAGAGAATTAAACATAAATTTATTTTACTCTTAGCACTTTGATTTAATCTTTTGATAAAATATTATTTATTAAACTTTAACATGAAATATCACACACTATATGTAAAATACGAACCGTAGTCCTTTAATGTACTCTACTTATCATCTTAATACATGCTAATAAACCGTCGCTGCATCCGAGTTTGAGATATCATTATAAATAGTTTAATATACACCTATCCCCCGATTTAGACGGTACTTTTTTTACACGTTTTCGCTTTTACACGTTTTCGCTTTTACACGGTTTTCCAAATATATTTGTTTTGTTTTTATGCTGCGAACTTATATGCAGACTTGCTGCACACGCACACTGTGTCTGTATTTCTTCGCATAAAATTATATTTGAGTGAAAGTTTCAGAAAGATTTAATTTTCCATATTCGTAAATTACAAGTGAGTGCATAATTTAGATTATGATAAAACGGCTGTGATTAAAGTAAAATTTAGAGGGGAAAATGCCGCAGATTTTGGAGAGAAATGATGTCAATTTACCAAATAGGTTTAATTAAAGTAAAAAAATTAAAACATTTTTATTTGAATAAAAATTAATTAGTAAACTTTTGTTAAACAGTCTAGTTATGGTGAATTAAAACAACTGGTTCTTTTATTAAAGGTATAATTTTGTTCTTATTTGGCGCTTAGTACTTGTAAATTTAATGTATTGTAATTAAATAAAAAAAAAGTGTTTCCGTAATATATTACATAT
>DWNA01002974.1:0-10741 GCA_018249835.1 Heliconius besckei
GCTTTTTACACTATTTCGAAATTGCGAACAGTTTTAGAGAAAAACGCATTTAATTGTTAACACATCACGCCGTTCACACATCAGCTGTATCTCCTCAAGTTTTACTTATCGCTTACTCTCAGCATATAAATAAGTATATTAGTGACGTTGGCCATTTAATGTAGATGAAAACTGTCTTTTACTGTTTTTCATTTTAATAAGTACTTTAGAAGTTGTTACAATATCAAAAAAACCTTGCCCTCGCCCGCTTCCCCTACACGCATCGGTGGGTCAGTGGTAGAATGCTCGCCTGCGACGCGGGTGGCTCGGGTTTGATTCCCGGCCGATGCATTCTATTTAATTTACCTCACAGGCAGCCACGTAGTGCCTACCCAACCGGTGTCTCTGTTTGAAAAGCATTAACCACAAGCTCGAAAAAACCCGTCTGCCGCTATAGCAAAGAAGATTTAGATGCGTTTCACATATTGGATAATTTCAATTTTTTATTTTAAATATCTAAAAATAGTCATCCTACCTATATATATATATATATATATATAAAATCGAAAGGTCACTCACTCATCACGAAATCTCATAAACTACATGTGCTAGGAATCTCAAATTTTGCATAGGAGTTACTTATAGGACGTAGGTGCTCGCTAAGACAGGAATTTGCAATATTCGACTTCTAAGGGGTTGTTTTTGGGGATGAAAGTTTGTATGAAACTTCGTTACTACAAATGCTAGGAGTCTCAAATTGTGCATGGACGTCACTTATAGGACATAGGTACTCATGGCGACAGAAATTAATAATAACGTAGTTCACACAGGCGAAGCCGCGGGCGGGCCGCTAGTTATAATTATAAAGAGGTTGTTTATTTTATGGCAACTTCTCGGGTAGATTTATAAGAAGCACAGTCAAAATGTCAAAATTAACTCTGACCTCCAATAACTTCAAAAAGAATCATTAGTTTCTAAGATTAGAGCGTTAGGCCAAACATATTTTTCAGCTTTATAAAATTATATAGAAGTATAAATAATATAGATACAAGTATGTGCAAACTAAAAGGGAGTCTGCTTGCATCGACTGCTGCATTCGTTGAGTTTGTGCGAACCGTATAAGTTAGACAAACAATATCAACATGGAATTGATCAATTGTTTACTGTAGTATATATTGTTATATTCACACATCTACCTAAGCTCTTATTAGTATTTAAGTCGCGGAATCCAACGCTGCATTCGTTTAGTATAATAGGTTAACAATAGCCTATTATACTATACAGAGAAATCAATAAAATAAATGAAATCAGAACAATATACCTACTAAAAACACACCATACATACAAAAATAACATTTCACCATTATTATAAAAATAAATTAATAAACAGAATCTAAAAATATCCGTTAAAACATTTAATGTGTCATCTACCCTACCTATCTACATTTGCTATCATTTTTACTAATTATTTCCCAAACTACCCACACTCACATGCATCAATAAATATTCATACTAGTTTTGATATTATTAGGTTATTGTAAATTTCACCTTATTATTGTGTTCAATATATATTTTTTGTAATTAATGTTTTATAATTTTCTCTGTAAGTCATTTATAAGCAAAACTATTCAGGAAATAAATGTCTCTAACCGTATTATATTTTCAATTTTAAAAACAACCACATCAATAGAACAATACAAAAACAACGCTAGCCACTCACCGATAACGTATTTGGCGTGAAATCGACATAGTGCTCCCATAACACACATTGACACTCACATTCGTTTAATTCCGGTCATTTGCGATCTCCAACCCCGACTGTCTGTTAACTAATGAACTGAAATACGCCAAAACTCTTTAAACCTACTATAGACAACGAAATACTGAATCACGTATGAATAATGATTATTATTTTTGTGCCAAGCAAACATCATTTTCTACGCAAGTCTTTCATCGTTTACACAATAAGTGACAAATCGATACAATCGAAAAAAACATAATATTTACTGTGAAAAATCGATTTTCTTCGAGTATACGGCGACGAGGCGCGCGTGAGACTGCTCGGACGAAGTTCTCGTTGGTTATTATGGTCTTATATTTATAGATACGGTCAAAATTTAGTCTTGTATCGATATGGAGCACTTTTCGATGCTCATTCATAAAACTTATATTTAGACTTTGTAATAAGGCATCTACACGTGACTAAAAGTATTTCCGCTGGCAGATTTATCTACGAGTATATGGGTAACAACTACATACATGCTGTTTAGGTTTTGATTTATTAATTTTTTGTTAGTAAAGCATTTTATTTCTAGAAAAAACTGAGACTGAACTGAACTGAGATAGAATACGATGCCGTCATATTGTGGCGACAACTAATTCTATTTCCGCTTGAATTAACCACATTATTTTATTTTCAGCATTATGCTGTATCCCGCAGTTAGCAGGGTAGGCAAAGGGAAACTAGTGTTAAAACACTCCGTCTTTCACGCTCCACCCAATTGATATTGATCGAGATATTGCGTGTTGAGTGGCGGAACGTAATGCGCTTCCTCGAGTGGGAATCGAACTCATGTCGCGTTGTCAGACGCGCGCTTGTGCCCCTGCACCACGATTGGCGTTGATAATATTATTAATATTTTATACGATAATAAAGTAAACATTAAATTTAAAAATAATATACAAACGCACGGCTCAATTAATACAAAAATAAAAAAGACAAAGCCAGGAGAATCTTCTAGTATTTAAATACAAAGATGCATTAGTAATTATGTCAATGGACAAACATCGTCTAGACGGGATAATTTTATTTCGTACAGCTCATTAAATGGCGGTACGTAGGTACCCACTCGTAGCGGGACGTCACCGCTTACGCAAAACCACGTGTTATTTTTGTATTATACAAAACCGGATGTTATTTTAGGAAAACACACTCATATTTATGTGTTAGATACAAAGTATCGATAGATTTAATACCAAATCTATACTAATATTAGAAAGCAAAGTTAGTTTCGTTGAAAGCGTTATCTCAGGAACTACTGGTGTGAATTAAAAATAGATTTTTGTGTAAAAGAGTCTATTTATCGAGGAAGGCTTTAGTCTATAGCCATAAGTGGAGGTAAAAATATTATTGTACACCATACAGAATAAGCCAGTAGTAAAGACATTGTGAGAGATGAATCCTGATTTTCGGATGATGAATTCATTAACTTTAACACATGAATCACAACGACGAGTTAGTATAAACAACTACATAAAAAACTTACCATAAACAGCATAAAGCTCAGACGTCCTGTATTTTAATATAAACACCATTTTTAAACACTATTTTAAATAATATTTATAAAGTAACGTAAAAACTAAAAATCCTTCTTAACACATTGACAGCTCAAATTGAAATGATCTACATTTTTAAGAACTTTTAAGCAAAATATCTTAATTACATATAAGCTAACGGCAATTAGATAATAATTATTGTAAGCAAATAGAAATTGGAAGATAATAATAATTCTAAGAACATAATTACCTAATAAAATGCTTTGTTAAAATGTGGTGGTCAAAACAAAGTAGCCATTGAATGTATTGGTTAATTAACTAAAGAGCTACTGTACTTCATGGTAAGTAAGTTGTAAGAACCCAGGGCAGCACACGACCAAATACGAAATTGTTGGCGGTAGTGTGATATAATAATAATGTCAACTGACAGACGGATCCTACCTCAGTCTACCACCACGTGTGACCACGGGCATTGTAGAGCATCCGAAACGTTAACGGTAAAATTTCTAAAAATGTATAATACTAAATACGCACGATACACATTATATAATATACACCTCAGGTTTTTTTTGATCCTGTGGTATCAATTGAAAAGTATATTCCAATTTTCTTCTTTATCTGCATTGCAATGTTGTCTCCATCTCACAACAACACGTCTGATTAATTGTTCTATCCACTATACGTGTGTTGTCGTGAGACTATTATTGGAACAAAGTCATAGATTTCTTTGTCTAAATTTAGAAAGTCATCTATTTAAAATATATTATCGGTTCTGCGTAGGTTTTAGGATGTCATCAAATCTATACTGCTATAACTTCTATTATAAAGCTTAAGAGTTTGTTGTCGTTATAAGTGTTGCTGCGAATTAAAAATCCTTTTAATATAAAAGTACATTTAGATGAGTGTGTCAAATGTCAGTCACAACTCTCAGTTATTTCAATTTGACCACAAGGATGAAGCTGGAAATAAAAGCTAGTATCATATTAAACGTAATGCTATTTAGCTACTTTGTAAAGTAACGTTTTACGTGCAAATTGACGTATTCGCAGCACAGTCGTGACGTGCATCCGTGTTTACGAGTTCGAAGACCACTTAAGGAATGTTTATGTTTGACATACTCGTACAGGCGTTTCATCTATTTCGGTAGACAAATTTATCTATTCGGAACGCCATTTTAGAAAGAACAGAACAGAACAAATTTAGCTAAGCAATTTAGCTACGCAATACAGGTTTTTTAAATGAACGAAAATTGAAAAAAAAAAAAGAGAATATAAGTATTCCTAAGTATAGCAACAAACTTAAGCCACAAATAATATTTACAGATCAAAATTTAATAAATTAATAATATTTCATAAGGTCCAAAATGAAATTAATATAATAAATTCATCCCACTGCACAAACGCACAAACGCACGAAATATAATAGATTGGTAGTTATAAATCAAATGAATTGAACAATAGATAGATATATCTCTAATATGAAAGGATGAACTAACGCGGCCAGTCGAAAGGAGGGCAGTGGGTTGCGCCTGAGGGGAATCAACAAGCAAAACGTATGGTGATGTATGGATTTGGGAGGTGAAACAGATTTACTTGGCTAAGTAAAAGCTTATTCAATTTAGTTTACCGAAAGTATTCGACGTGAACGAAATAAGATTTCTTTCAATAATATCGAAGTATCAGTATTTCAATATTATCCATGTAGTCTCAAGCAAAAATATACATCTATATATATTTAAAATATTTTCGTATGGGTTATTAGTTATTATTAGTTTGAAATTTCAAAACAAAAAAATTGCTTATATATACTATGTCTAGAGCAAAGTTGTGATTATGACTTCTAAGTATAAAAATCGAAATATTTGATTAATAAAATGCTACAGATTAAAAAAAGATACTAATATAAATATTATTATCTACCTCTACATAATATATAAATAATTCTTAGGAATATTATTAATTATAAGCATTCTTATCACGTTCCCGCTGGCTCATTGTTATGCTACCTAAACCTAATGCTCCTCACATATTGTGATTTCGCATACCTCATCTGCTGTCCTTAGGCGAACAAATATTAATTTTTTTTAAATATTTTTAAAGTATAGTTCCACACTAGGTAAGAAAATATTTGAAAGATTTTATTTGAAAAAAAAAAAAACGAATACAACTATTTGGATTTTTGCTCCATTTCAAACTTGAAACCTTAATATTCACAAGAATTCGCTTATGTTAATTGAATTTCTACACAATATACAAAACTTCCGTTACTGGGTTACTGATAGAGAATGCACAGTCAAGATTATTATTTTTTTCCTTTTTTTTAATTTGTCGTGTAGATCTGATGCTATCCAACCTAGTGTAGGGCAGAACTGAAAGAATAGGGTACCTACAAGAAATTTCTACAGAAAATGTAAAAACAGAATCATTTTACTATGAAAAATATAACATATCTAGATAACCATTATATAGTTTAATAAAGTGTTTTCAAACAACCACATATATCATAGTAAAAGTAAGATTAATGTTGTAACCGGATTACGTTATAACAAATCTTTTACGCGCACATTAGATAACACAGACAGTATAGATACGTATGTTAATTTGTGATAGCACTATCACCTTATCAACTAATGAACCTACGGGCGACTGAGTGACAACGTCTAAATATTTATATTACTTTATCATTACATGCCAAATTTAACATTAAGTTATACATAAATTGATGATTGGCATGTTTTGTCTGATCAGATTAAAACTCAGGATAATGAGACATGCAGTTAAGACACTCTATTCTCTGCTTTCTGCTCGACATTGCGTGTTAGGGGGAAGTAACTAATATAAAAATAAAATAAGTATGTAAGTTTTTCGTACTTTTTTGCGTCGTCAAGTAGTTTCATATCATATATTGATAGAGTGTAAACGGCTATGTTAAAGTGGAATATTTCTTTTTGTTATATCGAGGCCATCGTGGCGTAGTTCTCGATCAGCGTTTGACTAACTAAAGTGGGTGGTAATAGCAAGCGATATATCATGGATTCAATCCCCACTCGTGTGAGTTACATAACTTACAGTATTTTTCAACACGCAATGTACCTAAAAACAACATAGGTTCCATCCAACGCTATAAAAACTTCTACAGTCTAAAAAGATATCCCACGTGTTTATATAAATAGTGTATTGAAACAACAATTAAGTAAACGTTATATGTATAAAATAAGCTGATAACTCGAAAACACATGGGAAAGACGGTGATCACGCCCGTAACGAGTAATGACCTGAGTTATCCTATCCAATGCGTTTCCTTGTCCATGGGATTCACATACTCGTATAGAAATGAATGGTTTATTTTGTAAAGACTATTATTACATTTTATCATTTTTAAAGTGTTATTGCAAAATACTATATTACTAATATTTTTTAGGAAACGTACAAAATTTGACAATAGCGTGATTTATATTAAATTTAAAATAAAAATTAGGAATACAAATGATTACATTAAGTTTTTTTTTCTTTTTTAGAAGCGTCCCTAAATTCTTTAGTAAATATACAAAAGGAATACAATTTACAGTTATATTTACAGATATTGTATTTTGGGTGCCGGAAGTGGTGGAACTCAGCGATTTCGTAATCCTAACTTAAGAACTGTGATTTAAAAAAGAACAAAAAAATCTCGACACAAAAATAGAGTAGACCCAAAAAATTATAAGAGTTAACAGTCAGTACCTATTCTACAACCAATTGAATATACACAAGGAGACATGAAGATAAAATAAATGAAATTTCAATGAGTTCCGTCTGTTAATAGTAAATACATTACATAGTGTAGTGTACACTAGTAGTGTACTATATTTTCGTGCTTTTTATATATGAATTCAAAATTGTACATATATAAAAAGTACGAAAATAGATCAAAATACAATGCGATAGTAATCTTTCGCCGGAAAACTAAACTGGAGCAAAGTATATTTAGAATGTTATCTTCAGTTTTGATACACTCAACCTGAAACCGTTTTGATATCTATTAATATCAAATAATTCAAGGCCTGATAACAATATAAATAGGTATAGAATTATAGATCATTTGATATCTACATTTAATATCTTTACTTTATGTTTTCATTGTTCTACGTTTAATATCTTTGTTTTCAAAATCATTTAATATAAATGTAAATACACTGATTTCTTGCAAATATAATAATAATATTCTTTATTGTATATCCAAAAATATAACACAAGAATAGGTCAAAATCAGAAAAAAATGTACAAGAGGCGACCTTATCGCTAAAACAGCGATCTCTTCCAGGCATCCTTAAGGCATAGGACGTAAAGCATAGAAAAAAAGGTTGGGGGTGTACTTCATCACCAATAAAATAAATACTAAATAATGTGACAAGTTTATAAAAACTTGAAAAGTTAAATAAAAACACTGAAGAATGGGAAAAATACACTGGGTTTTTACTCATTCTTAAGTGTGACTTAGCAGAAAACAGCGTGAAACAAAATAAGATTTAAATATAAACTTACAAACATTTAAAAGTTTTCCTTATTCCGAATAATCTCAATCAATCTCAATTTGATCTGTCACTCAAAAGTCAAGTCTATAATTGCCTATATCATGTTTATGCTGCATGATGGTTCTTTTTGAAGTTTCTAGAATAATATATCATAATTTCAAAAATATTATTCATCGAAAACCAAAAAAGAATAATTATAACTTGTTACTCTTCACGCATTTTGTAACATATTAACATAATATAAACATAATGAATCTAGCGATTTATTATTAGCTTTATCACTTTTTTAGCTTCACGCTGTTTCCCGTTTATACTAGCTAGATAGAAAGTAAGATTAAGTTAGTATCGCTGCTCAACACGCCAATGTCTCGATATCGGGAGCAGATGAGAGAACGGAGTGTCTTGACATAAGTTCCTTAGGTTCCTTCTGCTTACATACTTATTGCAGGAAAAAGAGGCAAATACTATATAAAATTTGAAATGAGGAAAATTCCTAATGTGTTGTACACTTAACCTATCAATCTCACGAGCAACCACAAACCCCAGCTAATATTATTATAATTACTTAACAAGTATTCTAATAAGCCGACGCTGACGTAACGATAATAGAATCTAATCTGATTTCATGTTATCGGCATTTATCAACGTCATATCTATTACTTCTAATTGAATTATGTTATAATAGTTAATAGTATTTTTATATTATTGATTATTGTATTATCAAAAGGAGGAACATCGCCTTTCCATTATAGTGCTACGATAGTCTTTATTAATTAATACATTATGTATTCCAAACTCAAAAATTGGGCGGTGCGTGGGGAAAGCAGTGTCATAACACTATATCCTATATCATAAAAATAATGAACTAAAAACAGCCACGTAATCAACCAATATATTTTATTACAAGTATTTATAACAAGCAAGATAATTGCTCATATAATAACCACCATCATTTTCAAGGCGCTATCGAGGTATATTCATAGAGATGCTTTTGCTGTGACCGTTTCGATTATATTTGTTCCATTGTCGCACAGTGGAGGCTCCCACGTGAAAGTTGTATTATAGTGTATTCTTAAGAACTGTGGGACCGGCTACTGTTTACTAAATATTGTTCTTCGCATTTTCTAATTAATATCCAATTTCAAGAATCACAAGCGGTAACTGATATGATTTGACCAATATTTTTTACATGTTGTTCTTTATCATTATATAAATTAATAACTTTAATGTTTTTGTTCTAAGTTACAGCGATCAAAACCTACAACCTTACACCTCAATACAGAAAACAACAAAAAACAGAGAGCTTAATCACTTCCTCTATCATTAATATGGCCATATACTTAAAAACACCAAATATACGTAAATACAAAAAAAAGTACACACATAAACGTTCAGATCCTGTCAGTCTTCCTTCCTCAATTAGATTTAACATGTCAATGGCGTGCACCAAGGTCTCGCGCCATGAGTACGTAGCGTACCACCATGAACTTGAAAGCAATTTGAATATTACCTACGTTGTGGTTCTTTGAATATTTGACGCATTTATAATAAAGAATATTTATTCTTATATAAACGTTTATAATTTCATAGTTGTTGAGTTACATACAGCGGAGAAGTAAGAGTTTTAGAATTATCCAAAATAATTCATATTAATCAAAATCCTTCCATGTCATTAAGTTAGAAATATGATAAATTTTAGTTTTCATAAATAGACTGAACTGTTTCCATAAAGGGTTTGAACCGCGCGGGTTTGCATACGTGTTCTAACAATGTATTTTTCTTCGCTAAGTGTGGAATAACAATTTAAAAATAAAAATATAGGTGTCATTTTACGTTTCGTGTTTACAAAATATCATCACGACCTTGGACGTCTAAAGAATAGACAAAATAACAATAATAACAACAGACAGACATAACGAGGCATTATGTGCGAACAATCGACTCTCACCGTCAGTCGTGACTGCGAACGTTTTACAACGCGATAACAAATCAATACGAATGGGTAACATTTGAAATAATATCTTAATTATCTTCAACAATAATCAATGTCAAGTTTTTTAACATTACTTCAATATTATTACACATTTTTAAAACATGTGGTAATAAATAAGGATTTTTTCGCAACGCCTAGTTTAATATATTATAGCACTCCACTTTTCGCCTGAATTTAAGGCATGAATGTAGAGTGAGTCAATACAACATTTATATTACACACGTGAAGATAAAAAAAGCCAAGGAAAGACCGATTTTTATTTTACATCTATACAAAGGTTCTACAAAGAGCAGCTCCATTTTTAACTACTTTCAACACAACCTTGACAAAAGTGAAGCTAAAATCAAACAAAACGTGATGTAACATAAATTACCTTCCATTCAGTCGTAACAAAGAAAATGTAATACAAGTAATAAACACTTTACTAAAAATGTCAAAGCCTTGAACGCGACAAGTGTATGACATAAACTATAAAACTGTACCGTGACTCAATAACTGAAATTGAGCTAATTAGTATCAACAAGGTCTTAATAACAAGTGTCGCTGGGAGTATGGGAGTTTGGACTCTGTGGCCTTATTAGGCTGTACTGCCTTCTTATTATGATAAATGCGTTGAAGTTAGAAGCGCTGTCAGGTAAGGATCTATTCACATTAGACTGCTATACTTTAGAATAAAAGGTTAATTGACATTATACCACAATATTATTAGATTATTAATAGTGTAATTATTATAAGACCATTGAATTATAATTTCATAAAATAAACTAAAATATACATGTAATAATAAAGGAAATTAATAAATATAAATAAAATTAATTTTAACTAGTTAAATTTCTGTTTATTAAAAACAACATAATATTTATAGGTACACGTTATCTATTATTATGCGTATTATTTTTTATAAGTATAGATAACTATAGATATCATAATTGGGTAGCGTTTAAAAATAAACCTAAGAGGAAAAAATAGCTAACTGTAAC
>DWNA01002975.1:0-10740 GCA_018249835.1 Heliconius besckei
AGCACAGTAATAAAATTATAACAATGTGACATTGCAATTGCATCAGTACAAGAGGGATAGGCTGATGACATGAAAGCAGTTACAACTGGTATAGGCCAAGCAAAGGATACCCCTTGCTTGACTTGACTTTTTACTTTTCACATTTTTTATAATATACGTACATAAACAAACACTCACACAAATGCAAAGCTCAGTTTAGACCTCGCGAACTGTAGTACGATTGATTTTGATCAATGATTTTAGTAACATCACATTTTATACCTAAAACTGTAAGTTATATAGTTAGCGTTTTTAACGAAAACAAAAATAAAACTTTTGCCATCTCAACTACCGCCATATTTAAAAGACTTAACGAACGTTTTTGAAGATACTCTTTTTATTTTCTAGTCTAATATTTTTTTAAAAATTGTGCCGTATAAGTTAATATTATGATGATAATATATAATTATAGATACTGTCACCTCATAATGTGTGTGGATGGAATGCATTTACTATAATGATAAATTTAATTGAAAAAGAAAATAAACATAAGAATCTGTTGTTTCAACGTTTGGGTAGGTATTGAAGCTTTAATAATGGCAGAGAAACCAGCTTAATGGCTTGTGCCAATTTCCAGACAACATAGCATTCAAAACCTGTTCTTAAAACGGCAATACTTAACCAGTACAACGGTTTCTAATTATATTCAACAAGTCAATCAAATATTTATGTAATCCATTTTAAATTTTTATTGCTTTAATAAATAATATGTAATTAGGGAATATTTTTTTAATAATGATTGAATTATTTGGACAGTATTAATCTATCCATATACTAGTACGCTAGTACGCATTGAATATTAAGTTTTTTACTATTATTGTAATACAATTTAGATGTTCAAAAATATACAATGGATCACACATAGATATAATGTTATAAAAAAAAACAATTTTATAATAAACTAAAATGTGTTTTAGTGTTTAACGTTAGAGCGTCTTACTTAACGTCCTTCGATTACATTAGATTAAAATTTCTTTGACAGTTGTCTGAAAAAGTATATTTAAGGAATAGATAAAAAAGGTAAAAGCTGTAGATAAGTAATATCTGAACCATACCCTAACTTATTTTTGATGTCAACGTTTATACATTTCAGAACTAGTAAATTATAATCGACTTGTTGTAGATACGATATGAAAGAATTCGTCACACTGGATACTTAATAGTTTTAGGAATGTCAAAGAGTTAAAACCTAGTTATTAAGATTGCTGTCACAAAGCGATTTTAGGGGGCCTTAAAATGTCTTCGTAGTTATACTATTCATTATTTTAAAGTGAAATTGGTATTGATGGAATGTCATTTAGTAATATTCATTAGTGCCTTTTAGACAGAATGTGAGTATAATTGAAGCATACATATATAAGCAAATAAAGCAATCTCCATTTAATATTTGGAATACAAAACATTTTCTGTAATAGTACTTGTAACTTTTGAACAAATAATATTGGACGAACTGAGATACACATGTGTAGTATTAGAATATAAAATAACCACTTAATATGACAGCACGGCCGCCCAGTCAAAAGTTACATGAGCACTTGTATTACACACTTTGCTCATATTTTGTACGGAGTAAAATTCTGCACAGGACAAGTAATTACAAATTTAATGACTATTATAACAATCAGACATATTTAAAGTATATTTAAAGTCTATTTAAAGTTCACAACATTTCTTATACTTGCTATTTTCAATAACAAACTAAATTTCTCATGGCGACACGTACTTTTGGTATAAACTAAAAATAATTAACTTAAAAAAAAGATATGACATGTCAACAATTTTTATCATATTCACGAGCTTTGCATGTACCACACTATGTTGACTGCATAAAAAAAAGCAGAATATATGTTTTTTGATTTTGCGACTTATGCAGCTCATTAAAAAACTCCATGTTTATTTGTGAATCTGTTGACAATTTGCTGAATAGGAAACTGCAAGTTATGCATGGTGAATTTCTGTTTTATATGAAGCAGAGTCCTTCAAGATATTGCCTCCAGGTAGAAGCTTTATGCGTAGTTTTTATATAATTGTATAATTTGAAATGTCTTTGCCATCTTTGACAGCCAGATTGGCATTTTGGCATTTGGCAGCCAGACTGACTGTAATACTACTTAGTTAATTTGTTGGTATCTGCCTAAGTAATACATATTGATTTGGGGGACGTAGAGAATTCAGCTATAGTGCTGGGGTGCCGGCATGTATCGCTGCGTACGCACATTCTTTGCTAGAATTGCGCGAGTTTTAAATTCAATGTGAGGGAAATGCTCATAGCGCGGGTGCTCGCGGGTTAATTATGTAAAAATATCGGAACAAAATTGTAGATATTGTTGTTGAATTTAAATATAAAAAACTGATATTGCTATATTTGCTTTCTATATGACTCAATAATTATTTGATGATCTATTTTCGATAGGACTTAATGAGTTTTGGTAAATTGCTCAAGGAGTGAATATCGTATATAATAGTACTAGCTTAATATTAAGTAGTGAGGTGAAAAATATGATAATTTTCTTTGTAAGTTATTATTATGGTAATCTCTACCTCATAATAACTTATTAGTATTTTTAATTTATTAATGAAAATTGACTATCTCAAGTTTTAGTTTTTTTTAATTTATGTTAAGATTCTTATTTTAATGATTTGTCTTTTAATTAATATGTGTATATACAATGATTGAATGTAATAAAAATGAGTCTCTAGAGAAGTTCCATGTCTCATTATTTTTAAATAAACATAGAAAATAAAACACATTTTTTATTTTTTATCATTTAATAAAAAAATAATACTTACAGTAATAACATTAGACCTACATATATTCAACAATTTACAGTATATATTTACAATAACCTAATTACTGTTAAAAAATTAACGAAACAAAATATATTTGACAGTAGATAATTTTATGTCTAACATTTTATTATTTTTTAGAATATTCAAATATTTTTCAAATACCTATGAGGTGAAGATTTCGGCTTGTGGGTTTTTTTTTAAATTATAAATCTCATGAATATCCGGTGGTGCAGGTTTAAATCTCGGCTCTTCTATAACCACTGCCTATTCATCCGAGACCCATTACGAACTTTGGTATTTGGTAAGCCACTTGGGGTATTTGCATTAACATTGATACTCTGCAAAATAATATTGTGTTAGCAACACCTTAAATCAGTTTCAAAGGAAATAGTAAATAATACTATACCTATAGCCATCTTAATAGTAAAGAGGTCAGGAAAGTAAAGAAGCTAACAAATCTGAAATATATACATAATAAATATTAAACATGCACTAGATATTAGTTTAAAAAATCTTTATTTAGCGTCAAATATTATTAAATAACAATAAGCGATATCCATCACCGATAATAAATAATTAATGATTGCACAAAATTGTGTCCATAGTTCTACTGCCCGATGCAATATACAAGTGGACGATCGTTAGTCGTTAAATTTTTTATACAGCTTCATGCTGTATCCCGAACACCGCAGGGTAGGCAGGGGGGAACTAGTGTTTTAACACTCCATTCCCCATTTTCCGCCGAATTTTGGAGGCATTGCGTGTTGAGTGGCGCAACTCGCTGTGTTTTGCCTGGACGCCAGTGCGAAGACATGGAAATATTAAATATTTCATTTTCTCAAGTGGGAATTCAGCCTTCAACCTGCGAGTTGTGTCCTTGCGCCACGATATACCGCTACATTTCTCAACAAATATAAAATTTACAATAAATTTCGAATATCCTAATGTAAGAAATTTTGGAATTAAGTTATATTAGATAGGTACGTCTAAATATGATTAATTAATTCTAAACCAAAAAAATACTTGGCCACTACATGCTTGATTAGAAAAAAAATGCAAATAGCCTAAGGTGCACCAACCTTTATTCTCGAAGCATCTAAAATAATCCCACCACCATTAAACTTGCTGTACAGAAGGTCTGTGAGGTATAACATAGTATTATTATTTTACAATAGGCTTATCTATTTATATATTTAATATAAACCTAAACGGCAAAAAATATAAAATACACAGCGGACACTGTACATTATTTATTAAATACATAACTCTTAGAACGCGTAAACATCTTGTTTTTTTCTTTCTGCTTTGTTGTAAACAAAGCAGTAATGGCGGTAAGATTAGTAATGTTATGATTTTTTTCTAACTGTACAAAACTTAGAACACGGATAAATATTTATTCGTTTTACTGTTGCGACGTTATAGTTTGTGTTACAAAGCTATAAGGTGTTTTTAAAGAAAGTTTATTTTAATAACTTAATTTTTTGAATGGTCCAGGAACCAGGATTTCTAAACTTAAAGTGCTCAAGCTGTGCAAATGCGTAAGCGCATACATGATGACTTATAGCAACTATTTAACTTATAGTATTAGCATTAAATTCAAATTCAAAATATTCTTTATTCAAATAAGCTATAAAAGCACTTTTGAATCGTCGTTGTACATGTCAACAAAAAGCTACCACCGGTTTGGAAGGCAGTTCTGCTGAGAAGAGACGGCAAGAAACTCAACAGTTGCTCTTCATTAGCAGTACTTACGAGACAGAGAGGCCATTGTAGAGCCAGGCGCGCCACGTCTGCGGAGCGGGGGTCGCGCCGTCGATGCGCGCCTCGATGTCGCCGCACAGCGCGCGCCGGTCGTGGGACCGACCTGATCTCGCGTCACATATGAGCCGCTTCCGGCATTCCCCGTCGCATGTGCCTCGACGTGGGCTGTTTTTCCAGTAGTTTCTGAATTATATTCAAAATTATATATACGGTGAAGTTTGTACAATTTCTTTATGTTAATCCAGTTCAAGAGCTTTCAAAATGAACAGGAAATTTGCCTACTACGTTACGAATGACGTATAAGGTTTTAAACAAACATAATTTTTTTAGTGAGAAAGACATTGAAAATCTTACCAAGAACCATAAAAGACCAGCTAAATTTCGAGGAAGTGGCTCATTAGCAAAAGCCACACGAGGGGATGATTATATTAAAATGGATTACTTTTATTAATTTATTGTTACCGGAGTGCTGACATGAAATTTTGAAGAAAATTTCTTCTAAGCAATTGTAAAAAAATGTAATATACTTGTGATATAAGTTGAACAGGTCTTCTTTAGAAGTCATGTCATCTATAAACTTGTCCCAGTCTTGCGGGCGAAGTGATGGCATCATGTAGGCAGAGCGCGCTGAATATAATTTATACCAAATAGGATAACCAAACAGATTTGCTTCCTTAAGGTTCATAATCCATGTCTCGTGGTCAACAACTAACTGGAAATTAAATTACGTGAAGGTTATTAAAAAGAAGGTTATTAACGATAAACATGTTTTTTAAACTTCACACTACAGAGTCCGCCGCACATGGCAGGGTATGTAGAGGGAACCTGGGAACTTGGTGTTAAGACACTTTGTCCCCACTTTTTCGAAGGAAAATGAAAATCTTAAATATTTAATGAAATATTTTAGATTTTCATTTTCTCGAAGACAAGAATTGTCTGAATTCTGACAAACAATATGGTAAGTATTGTCATAACTAATGTTTGTATTTTTAATCTTATTAGTTGACTTATTGGGTTAGCAACGTCTTTGAACTATTTTTAATAGATTAAATCATTGGCGATAATGACTCAAATTAAATAATTGATATTTTTATTTACTTACTCTAGTTGTAGCATCGTGATCTCCGTCTACATAATATATTCGATATCCCAAATTTAAATCATAATACGGAGAAACTGAAGGTCCAACATACGCTATGCTTGTTGCTCTTCCTGTAAAAATTTGCAACGTTGGTTATGCATTTAACAGAAAATCATATGTTATTCTCGGCTGCCTCAATTTTTTTTAATATACTTAAATATTATACAACATTTATTACAAACCTAAGTCATTTGGATCGTAAAACACCTCAAATTCATCAAAATGTGTATGCCCAAAAAATTGTGCTGTTATAGTAGATTCGTAGCGATTGATTATAGCGTAGTAATTTCTACTCCAAACTTTAAGGCAATCGGAATGTCCTGGTGGAATGTGTCCAATAATATGAACTTTTTCGCCGCTGAACTCTGCCGACTGTAACTCGTAAATAAGCCACTGTAATTCTGTTGCGGGATCCGTGCTATTTAACAAAAGCCACCTGTACACGAAATACAAAGACATCGTAATAATATTTAATTTTGTTAATTAAAAGGTGTTGTAAAAATCGTAAAACAATTCAAATAGCACCTATGATATCGATTGCATCTATAGAATTGTTTAAACAATAAAGCGATGTAATGGCTATGAGGTACCTACATTCTAAGAAAAATTTATACGGGTTAACATACAATTATATATATAGTATCTATTTTTTAACAGCACTGTAAAATGTTCGCCGTGTACCTAATAGCATAATTACATTCAAAACATGTAGCTAAATAGATAACGTTTTAATTTATTCCTTTCAAATATATGTATGGATTAGATGATTCCTCTTTTCAAGTCTTCAAATTACGCTAATGTTTCCAAAATACGGACAGTGCGTTCTTATTTTCATTTAAAAAGTAATAAGTTATTTAATTTCGCACATTTAAATACTTCTACATTGCTTTTGAACGTAACGTAACATTTAAAAAAATACGCGTAGCTATTGCTTTATAACATAATATTAACCAACGCAGAGGCCTCGACCCGCGCAACCTCCTTGCTACATCGTAAGCCTCATGAGACTTATAGCATTATAAAAGATTTTAATGATCATTTTTTTTATATTTATTAAGTAGTCTTACCAGTTTTTATTATTACAATAGTTCATATTAAGTGATATTATCCGAAAGCCTGGACGAACGAGGACAGAATAAAATGCACCGCGGCGGACAGTGTGAGACACGCCAGCGGGGAGCCACCGCCGCCACTGTGCGTCCAACTCGTTGTAAAGCCACGCAATGTTAGATTCTGGTGATGAAATGTATGGAGGTGGGAAACTGCAAAATAAACGAAGCGGTGTCATCATGACAGTTATCAGTAGGTAGTTTACTAAATATTAATGTCAAAGTTCATGTATATTATATTAGCGTAATGCTATGCTTTAGTAAAAATGAATATTTGGTATTCTATGAAGTCTTCCAAAAACATGTAGGTATATATATAAAACTACCTAAATGCCAAATATTAAAGTAACTTTTATATGTTATCAACATAATTTACTGTTTGAACATAAGATAGAAGAAAGTCGTTATAATTTGTAGATGACATTAATACATCTACGTTTTTGTAGAAGTTACTGAATTTAAGTGTACCAGCAGTAAAATTATAATTTGAGGAGATCTCGGAGGTCTCGGAGGGCCTGGGATCTGTCTATTAGCTTTTAGCCCTTTTATACAATTTATGGTCGCATATTTAATCTCATTGTATTTTTTTTGTAATCTTTTGTATAGGTACGTATGTGTACTATTATAGGTTTTTGTTTGTTTTAGCGTTGGAACCAGATCATCTGCTTGTCTGGTTATACTTCATCAGCTCATAATATTCTACAAAAGTATTGCTTCATCTCATTTGTTTTCTCTGCTATTCATGACACTGGCAGATTTGTTTTGCACATGTCGCCGCAAAATCAGGTCATTTAAAAAAAGAAAAAACAATTAAATGCGTCTTTATTTTTAAGCTTTTATTGCCGTGACCATTAACGTTTAACTATCATAAATTCGTTACGCTGTTAGAGTTCAAAACTTTTCATGTTATTGATTGTATATGCTCTTCTAATAAGTTTAGCTAGTCCTACAAGTAAAGAATTCTAAAAGTACCTATTCACCGGCGATGATTCGTGATTTCCGAGTGCAGGGAAGATAGGTACACCCGGAAACATGTCTGACATTTGGGCTACAGTCTCTTGGAGAACTTTCAGGTTTTCCTCTTTTGTTTGATTCCAAACATCATGTGGTGGCAAATCTCCTGTCCATAAAATATAGTCAATATCCTGAAAATAAAAACAATTAAAGTAATTAATTTATCGTCCGTGATACAATTAAGCTATACTCGTATATGTTGTTATTTATACTAACGGTATGAGTATCTGCAATATGTTTCAGCATGTGATCGATGGTTCTTTTCGGTGTATCACATTTTCGGTAATCTCCCCATCGACCCGCACCACCACCTGGGCTAATAACGGGGCCGCTAGATACGCGACAGCAAAGAGGTTCATTGCATTCAGCATTTGCCCCTAAAATTATATCATTATAAAAATTGGTATTATTTTCAATCTTTATTACATTATTCTATAACATATTCTACCTAAATAATGTATAACTGGTGCAGTTCTTATCAAGAACTGTTGAGCTAAAACTTCTTAAAGAGATGAAGCAGGAATTTCTTTGTTATTATAATAACATTTTATGTGCGTCCTTTATTAAGACATGTAAATGCACGGCCATTTTTTTTACTAACGACCCGCTCGCTGTTTCACCGGCTTTAACTACGCATTTATATAGTTTTACTTTATGTATAGATTTAGAATCAAGGGTTTATGAAATAACGATATTTACATATCCAAACTATTCAAATTATTTAAAATATTATAGTATATAGATAAAAAAATTACAACAAATTCATCATCACCTTCTGCGTAGTAAGGATCAAAATGTGTATCAGATATTTGTAAAACTTTAAAAGTTGGAGCTTTTTCTACAGGTGCATCAAGGGCACGCGCTGCTGGTTTTGGTACAGGTGGAAATGCTACTTCCCATTCGTGGTATGGATTATAAACGTCGCCGCAAGCATCACCAATCACAAAACTGCAAATTTCATCTGGACCAATTGTAATACGTTTCAGGACATATACCACTTCACTCTGAAACAAAGGAAAAGATAATAACATAGTAATTATAAAAATTCAAATCAACATTGCTGTATTTAAATAGCACCTTACCCCGAAAAGTCGTGTTATGCCTTCGCAAACTCTAGCAGACTGAATATTTAATGAAACACAAAATTGATAGATCATTTTATTTATCTCTTCTTTACTCTTTCCAAGTCTCATGTAGTGTTGCAAGAGACCAGCACCAGCTTTACACGCTGTACATGAAACTTTTGACATAACAGAATGTTCAACTTCATAATAAACCTGTTTTAAATTTAATAATTTAAGCGCCTTATCTACGAAGAGGGGTAAATTTGAACTTTTATCACTGTCCCATAATAATCGGGAGTAGTTTCTTTTTAAAGCAGCCATGTGTGCAATTAATTCTGTTTCATTGGCCGATGGAGGTAACTTATGAGTAAAATTTAAAGGCATGAAAAATGGTTGATCGTTGCGAGGTGTGTCATCCCAACTCCATGTATCCGTTTTGGGAGTCCATTTTATTACTGGTTTAATATTTCTGCTAGATTGTTTCTGCAAAAACAACGGACTACCTACAAAACAAAAAAAACTATTATTGCCGTAATTAATTAAGCAGAAAAATTAAAATTAAAAAAGTCTTTTATTATAGATGAATATTATATTTGTTTTTAAATTAAAGAGGATTACAGTTGACAGAACTTAAGCCATGTAAAGTGATAAAACCACTTTTATACTAACCTGATGTCATAGTTATTGTAATTATTGCAACTATTTGGAGTAGCCATGGTATTCTTATAATCATAACTGATGACGGGAGCCACGGATATAGACTATCTGCAATAAACACATTTAATTTAATAAATAGTAACAAAACACTATGAGTGAGATATATGAGAATTCGCGTCGTGGCGCAACGGCACAAGAATGTGACTGTAACACGACGGTTGTGGGTTCGATTCTCATTGGACGAAGTGAAATATTTGCGGTACGGGATACAGCGTGAAGCTGATTTTTTTGTAAAACTTCCGTTACTTTGTTACTTATATATATTTATACAACTGGATGTATTTTTTTTGTAATTTTTATAATGAACCCTTTTACAGTTTTAATTATATCTACAGATATTTTACCAACAAATATCTATTTCCACTTCGTAAACGGTACACGGCATATGTACGAATGGAAAAGATCGTTTCTCCAATTGTAATAAAATGTCTTTCACTTTAAGAATGCTTATTAAATAACCACTTGTAAAGACTAATAAATTGTACACCATAAAAAAATCATAAAATGCTTCATTTAAATAACACGTATGTTAATAAAAATCTTTTAAGAGGCGCTTTTCTATGAAACTTTAAAAAGTTCATTTTATTTACTATTAAATGAAATAGTCCTAGAGAAAGTAGGTTAAACGGACAACGAGCCCGTAAGTAAATATAAAAAAAACAAATGTGAACATCTATGCGGGTACTTACTGCGTAATAACCATCTCACATATGCGTTCAAACTTAATAACGACTGCTTAAATATGTAGGACATAAGTTAATAGTTATTGCACAGCCTTACTTGCCTCATGCTTATTCTATTATTATTCACCAAATATTTCATAACAATTGATCTAATCTAGTCTAATAGAAGTGCATGTTACTTGTTAATATTGCATAGAGTATACCTAATACTAAAGAATATGAAAATAAATGATTGCATAGCTTAGAAAAAAACTTCCTCTTTTACAATACTTTTAAGAATAGATTTAGAATGATTCTAGGCGAAAAGGCTTTTGAAATCCTCCATTTTAGAATCCTTCATCTTTTACTTTTTTACTTACTCTTTAAGGTCAAGAGTGTTTTAAATGTGCGAATCAATATAAATGAATTATTCAGATTTAGGT
>DWNA01002976.1:0-10737 GCA_018249835.1 Heliconius besckei
ACAATATATATATCTTCTTTTATGTTTGTTGAACATTTAAGCAATTTAATGTAATATAACTATTATATTAACTATTATTATGTTTTAAATATTTATGAATTACAAAACTGCTAAAAAGTTTTTGATTAAGACTTGATACACATGAACAAATTTAAAATTGAAAAAGATAAATTTGATGTAAAATTGTAACTTTCCTTTACTATTATTATTTTTAGGAGAACCCCTCGAAACATCCAATAATCATTCTAAAGGATGTCTCATACTTACACCTTCAAGCAATACTTGAATTTATGTATGCTGGTGAAGTAAATGTATCTCAGGAACAGTTGCCCGCCTTCCTCAAGACAGCTGCACGACTTAAGGTTGGATTTGATAGATTTTTAAAATTATTATTTATTACTTTAATGTTTGCAGTCATTTAGCTATTTTTATTTAATATTGTATCAAACAATACATTCAAGGTTATAATTTTATAAAAATGATTTAAACGTAAATGCAACAATGAGGTCCACTATTCAATATTTAGTGTTTTGAGTATGGAGTGCCTTGCCTACCCTTTCCCTAAATTAAGGGACTAAAATTAAACATTTGGTCACTTTGTTGGTAAATAAGAATTATATTCAGATAATTGTCGGTACAAATCCAGAGTAAATATATTAATTTCAAATGAAAATTTTAATTTTTTTAACTTGACGTCCGAATGGAATAATATTTATATATTATAAGGTTGTCATGGCATAATCATTTGACTGTAAACGCAACGGTAGTGGGTTCGATTCCCACTCAAGGGAATAAAATATTTAATATTTTCATTTCTTCACTCTGGTCTTGTTACCAGAGTGATGTTGGTGTGATGTTCAGACAGGGCAAGTTCAGACACATGATGCAATACCTCTAAAATTAGGAGGGAAGTGGGAGAATAGAGTGTTGTGTCACAAGAGAGTATCTCTACATACACAATTATATACAGGATGGACATTTATTTAATTTTTAACACATATATAGCATGAAACATAACATTTATGATTACTTTGTCAATAGGTAAAAGGTTTGGCCGAGCCGCCACCACAAATGCCAAGCATCAAGCGGGAAGGCTAACAATTATAGACTGTAGTAAACCTGTGACACCTATGTAACATAATACACATATTTTTATATGCCAATTTATCACTCGACTCCATTTTTCCACTGGCAACATTATGTATTTTTTTAAATGTACACTGTACACATAATTTTTTTAAATCAAAAGTGATTTAATGTTTATTTAATTATTGCCTTTTAATTATTCAGTTATTGTTTTGAATAAAAATTATGATTGAGTTGAAAGTTGCTATATAAATGTGATATTACTTGACTCATTACTCAACTCCTTTTTTTTTTTAAATAATACATTTGAATTTTTTTTGACGCTGGCAATATTTTTCACGGCCATTTTCTTTCAATTTTAAAGCTCTAAATTAAGTGAAGCATTTGTAGTAGATTTTAAGTTGAATTTGCCGATTAATTATAGTTATTGTTTGAATAAAAATTATGGCTGAGCTGAAAGTGATGATGAGAAGTGAAATTTTGACAAATTATTGTTATGATAGCTTTTTTTTGAATTTCGTGTATAAAAAAAATGGTTCTCATTTCATTTTAAAATGTTGTGTAATAGAATCTCGAAAATTTAACCCATTCCTTTGCCTCAAATATAGATTAAATATTAGTGTTTGTAAAATGTGAATGCAATAAAAAAAATATAAGTAGGGTATATATAACTTGATACTATATCGTGAGCGCTTTAATGAATCGTTATAACTAACGAATATAAAAAAAAATAGTTTTACAAAATATAGATTATACTAAGAATATAAAAAGCTGAGTAGAATTAGTGATATACATATATGAAAAACCATTTATTTGATATGAAAATCGATAATAATTGTATCGGTTAATTGAAACCGTAAACGCGACGGTGGTGGGTTTGATTCTCACTTGGGGGAATGAATTGTTTTCGTTTCCTCGAACTGGTAACAAGACAAAGCGCGGTATTGGGCTCCACTCAAACCGCAATGTCTCGAAAACTGGGAACTGAATGTCTTATACTATTTTCCCTAGTGTCTACCCTGCTATATCCGTGTTACAGAGTGAATCTATAAAAAATATTTGAAAATCGATATATAAATATATCAAAATCGATTTTATCTAAATAACGATTCGTAAAAGCAATATGGTATTTGATATAGTGACTGCATTGATGTGGTGGCACGGACACACTTTAGCATCCACTAGTTACCTAACGACCAAAGTTTTAGCTTTTATTCCCAATACTAAAGTCTGTTTTGCTATCACATCAAAACAACCAAAATGTCTTGAAATGTTATTAATAACTGTATGTTTTTCTTTTTGAAAGTATTATTTTTTTGATAGCAACTTCAAGTATAATAAATGTTATATGGTATGCATATTTTTAAATTCAAGAAGGGCAAAAATTGTATGTATTCATATAAATATATTTTTATTTTCTTGGATTTTACTTTGAAATAATTCAAATTTTTAATATACTTTAATAAATACTACAACAGCACTATATAAAACTATTTTAGAAAATTGTTACATTTGTTAGTTATTAATAACATTTCAATATTTTTATAGATCTATTCCACCAACAGATGCCTTATAATACTTTCCAATACATATGTCGATTGTGAATTTTTATTTTAATATTATTATCATATATAATAACTATTTTTTTTATTTAAAAGTAACTTTTTTATTTTTAATATGAGCTTATCACATTACTATTGCCGTTGTTGAGGTCATTGTGGTGCAGTGGGACAGCGTCTAAATGCGATGGTTGTGAGTTCGATTCCTATTCGGAAATATTTTTAATTACAAACTTACCAACTTGGGCATTAAATTTCACCACTTAAAAATTATTGCATATCGACATTTTAGTATTGGAATGCTATAAATACATATTTGTTTATATTGTAAGGTATACACACTGTATAGTACATAGAGTACTCACTTCATCATTAAACTTTTTTTTAATTTTGTGCTCAACATACGCATAATACTTTTTTTTACTTTTTAAATTGTTTGTCAAAATTTATTTAGCTATCCATATTTTTTTCTTAGGTTAAGTATTGTTTTGAGTGCAACTTAGTACAAATGAGAGGGCATATATGAATTTATTATGTTTTTGTAATTAGATTTGGCTATAAATATTAGTTCGTATATCTGTCAATAATATACTTTTTTTTTATTTGGTTGTCAAAAATTTTTTAAATATGCTCTCATAATTACTTTTTCTTATCGCTGATATTCCATATGTTAAACAGTTTGAGCAAAAATAACTTAGATTTTTAGCATAAATTGAATTTAATAATTTAAATTTATGGAATAGCTATTCTGAAATATTTTATAACATCCAAAACATGTCATACACAATGTAATTCATTTTTATTAAATATTTAACTTTTCTTCGTCTTCATTTTAAGTTCTTATTTTTCCATATTACATTGGTTTTTTTTATTTTATTTCAGCATTGTTTTTGTAACCTGGTAACATTTCGCAACCCAAGTAATAGTCCTTATTGTAAAAATGTAAATCGAATATTTTTAGACGAAATAACGAATGCTGAATAATCACGTGAAACTAGTTTGTAATGATGGAAATTATAAAAGATTTGTAATTTAGATATAATAATAAAAAGATTGATAAGAATAGTCGTTTTATTGAATTTATCTCATAGTACAAAGTTTTTATGAGAGAGGGGACTGGAGAGGTCTTTATAAGGTCGAAAATTAAATTTCTTTATTGTAATTGGGGAAACTACACATTGCATTCTGTGAATCAATTGTTATAGAAAAAGGACCTCAAGCAGTACAAAACCGTACCTGAACTTAAGACAAGTTTATATTATGAAACAACTATTATCATATAATTTTCATATTACTCTAAACTCTCAATTATCGTCATCTTTTAATATTCGTTTATAATTAACACTAAAGGTAGAGAATGCAACGATTTGCCAGTATACCCGGCAAGAATAGATGACATTAATCTACCTACAAAATTGTAATCTAATAATATTTAATTTTATAATTAATAAATTCTGCCCCAGAAATTTTTCTAACAAAATAATAGCCCTGAAAATAAAATTTGACTAATCTATCCAGTTCAAAGTTAAAGTCCAGTTCCAAGATAATATCATTCCTACTCTAAGATCTCATGTGATTTTATTAATTTCATTACATTGCTATTCTTTTAATCATTAATATATTGTCTGGGAGTCCATAAAAATTGTCAATGAAAAAAAATAATCAGAAAGCCATATTTTACAGTTTATTCGATACTTCAATGGTTACAAGGTTATGCGGACGGCAAATACATTCACATATAATAAATACAACATAACTGAGTTTTAATAAATAATTTACAAAAATAGTGTTAGACAATATGTTTTGGCAGGAGAAACATTACATTATACATTTTTTTATTATTTTCATACAATTTAAAAAAACAATAAAATATATGAACCAAAGGCAACATACAATATATTAAAATATAATTCAAAATTAAGTACATTCATAAATTTCATAAGTTAAAAAAAATCAGAACATGAACGTGAAAATCAGTCACTACAAAGTTTGGCAAACATAAAATCTATGTAACAAATAACAATATTAATATATTAATTAGATATAGAAGTTTTACTCAAAAAATAAACAAAAATATATCTCTTATTAAACAGTGCCTCTAAAATAAACATTATGCTTAATTATCACATATTTAATTTTTTAAACTGAATCGAAAATACAATACTAGTTTTGGAAGATTATTAATTTACCGCATTAAGAGACGAGCTCGAACAGTGGAGATTCTAGTTTATAACCGATAGTAAGTTATCTCTTTATAATAATATTAAAGATTTCTAGAACATATTTCAAAGACGGCATTAGTAGCAAAATTTTAAATTTGGTTCATTTTTAAATTCAAAGTTAGGAAACACTTTATTGCATTTGACAATAAAATTACTATTTTCATCAAATATTAATTGTGATTGATTTCCGCACAAACAAATAATGAACTATTAATATTTAATTGTCATTGTAAATAAAATTTGTCTAACACAGGCTCGGCCCCTCTACAACACCACTTGTCCCAGGCACTGCTCCAAGCTCCTTACTCTGCAACGGTACAGTGAAACCTGTGGACCATAGAATGCTAACCAGTTTCTGCTCTTAATGAAGTTATTTTAGATGCATGTCTTTATCATTCTCCATACATCAATACAAAATAAATATAGTAATAATATCTACAAAACTATCACAATAAATTCACTATTTGAGCACATCATTGCATTTTACTCATACATTTATTTTACATTTAAATAATATTATTAAACATTGCATTTTTTTATTATTATTTTAAAAAACATGTAGAGTATATGTTGTGGCTATTGGTTCAAATTTCCGAAGAAAGAATTTTATAGGAGTTGTAATTAGGTAAAAGATACAAAGACATGTAACAGAACACAAAATGTTAAAATCTTTTAATATTGTATCTTTTAATATATCAAGATTTCAATGCCATTCAGTGTTTTTATTCGAATATGCTTAGAAAGTGCATTGAGGAGTCTTAGTGAAACATTGCAAACATAAGACGACCCTTAATTTCTTCGGTCATCCTTTTCTTTCTGGCAAGGGCAGTAGGTTCACGCTTCGACAATATAGATATACAACTACAGAAGAAATGGAAACAGTACTTCATTTTCATCCAATTTAAAAAAATCTTAAGAAAAAAATAACTCTTGACAAGATCTGTCACCTATAACCAACAACCATCACCCACAACCAATAAAACTTTTTTGTATTATTAAATCTATAAAAAAATGCAATATTCCATAAGCACTTTAAAAAGGCAGCGACAAAAAAAACTATATAACAACTTCTCTTTGGGAATACAAGAATTGATTTTATAACTATATTATTTACAACTACAAAGTCATATTATTCAACATATACATATAATATTTACAGCTATGCTTCGACTTGAACCTGTATCCTAGACATTAAAAAACATTTTTCACTTAACAAATAAAAATAAAATAACAACTAAGTCACATTTAAATATATTAGTCAAAAAATATTTAACAAACGGACAGTCTGTGTAATTAATTGTATTTACTTAACTATCATAGCGTCGACTACATTTATATATTATAACGATTATAAATATATTGTTTTGTTTATTAAGAATGTTAAAAAGTACAATAAGTAAAAAAGTACAGTACTGACCATTTGAAATTTTATTGATCTGTAGAAAGGATTGTCAAGTGTAAAATAAAATATTTTAATAAATTTAAGTTGTAATATTATGAATCTGAGTTAATTCATAAAATTTAAAAAAATGAAAATTCTAAAAATACAACAAATAAATTTAAAGTAATATACTAAATAATTGTTAAATTAATAAACAAAACAGTATATTTAAATTACATATACACATATATAAAATATTATAAATTATATCTAATATCATTACAATGCGGGTCAACAAGTGTTTAGTTAATTTTTTTAAAAAGCTGTTCATAAAGCTCCTTATTGTTTTTTTTTATAATACAAATGTCAATATTTTTTAACTTTGGCACTATAAATACTAATCTTTGCTAATCTAAAGCTACATTGTACTTAAAAAAAGTAAATAAAAAATAAACTTATATTTAAAAAAAAACTCGTATCGTTTATATTCCGAAATGATTATTTAAAACCGTTTGAGAAAACCTGAATTTCATTTTTATAAGTAAAAATTACATTTTGCTAGCTTTTAAAAGATAATTAATTTCATTCATTTAAATAAATAGTTTCTTGCTGATATAATTAACAATAAATATATTAAGTACATATTAGTAAGTTTTTTTTAAATATTATTTTCTTAAGTCTTAGTAAATGACTCGTTTGCTACGACATTTAAAGGTCCTAAATATACACGTGTGTTGGTTGCCAGCCACATTACTCCGCAACCTGAAATAGAAAATGTTGGTTGCAAAAAGTAGATATTAACACTTTATGAAATTAATTTTATAAATATAAATTTTACATACTTAAATAATTTCTATTAATGTAGATAATAATAAATTTATTTACTTTTAACATATTAAAATTAATTTCTTAAAATTAAATATGAGGCCAGTAGCGACCTAGTTAGAACGGCGCAGGCGACGCACGCGGCGTAGGGCTCCACCTGTAAGGCGCGCGCCTAAATACGTACCGGGCGGGGCGCCGTGGCGGGTGGCGGGCGTCAGGGCGGCGCGCATTCTGCGCAGGAGGCGCGCGCGGAGTAGGGCTCCACCTGCAGGGCGGCGTGCGCGGCGCGCTGGCGGGCCACGCGCTGGCACGCGGCGAGCACGGCGCGCCAGTCCGCTAGCTCGTCCACGGCCACGTGCGCGGTCAGCACGGTGTGTTGCGTGGACAGCGCCCACGCGTGCACAGAGTGAACGTGCCGCACGCCCGGCACTGCCGACAATGCCGATACGCACTCGCGGTATCTACAGTGAAAGGGGTGTTAAACTCAATTAATCCCTTATTACGTAGAAAGCCCTAAATACATTCTTAAACAAAACAACTAACCGTTTCTAAGGAATTAAACGAAAACAGCATAATATAATTTTTAAAAAAACTTGCAAGTTTTGATTACAGACAGACAACGGGACAGGTGAAAGTAAATAAAAGCTTGTAAAAAAGACACGGCGTTATATTCCGACACTCAATTTTCGATTTGGATGGCAAGTGGACAATAAATTAGATTAACACTATCTCTTTGCCTACTCTACTATAAGCGAGATAAAGTGTGAAAGTGATAAATAATAAAAATATATCAATCATACTTAAAATCCCTAGGCACGGCCTGCATGAGCATGGACAGCGCGTCGCGCACCACGCGTGCCGACGTCACCAGCACGAGCACGCTGAACACGAACGTGCATATGGGATCTATCACTTTTGCTGAAGGCTGTAATACAAACAAAACTTTAAAGTTTAAGCGTCAAAAAACCTTAACTACTACTATGAACATTTTATTTTCATTTCTTTGCTCTGAGAGACAAAGCGCGACTGAGGCAGAGATGACTTCCGCCATTTAACACGTAATATCTGAACGAAATCAAGGAAAATGCGGTAATCATAAAAAAATCGATTTTGTTAAATGCAAAATTTAACTTACGTATATTTTTATTATAACTGCGGCGAGCAGCACCCCACAACTTTGTATTAAATCACCTATCACATGAATGAGAGCGGCTCGAAGATTTATATTTCTGAAATGTAAAATATAATACATATTGAATAAATTTTTATAGGAATACATACATTTATTGAAGTCATGAAAGTTTCTATAATAGAGCTAACGACAAGCAACGTCATGGATTATACAAGTATTCATAATCATTTCCATATTGAAATACAATTTTAATTCGAAAAATTACAGCTTCCCAAACATTGAACAACTTAAATCCTATTATATGATTTATTGAATATAAATGTACATGATTCCTCAGAGAACTACGTATGGCTTTGCAAGGTAGAATAAACGTACACGACGTGTCTGTTTGGTATTATATTTAATATTTACTCGAATCTATTATCCTTATAGTAGATACCTATATAGGAAGAAAATATTAATATATTACCTAGCCGTAGATCCTGAGACATGTGCTTCGGTACTGGACAAGTCCTTCATAGTGTAGTCTCCGTTAATTAAAGCGCCGTTACTTTGCTTTTGCTCTCTTTTCCTGAAGAAGCGGAAGCCCCGTGGTGTTTCCGTATGAGAGTGGGCACAGGCTGCCCCACCGTGGGTGTGATGATGAGCTATATAATATTTTATGGATTTAGGATCAAATAAAGTAAAAAGTATGTATTATTTGCGATTGATGGATTTTATAGAATATTTGACAATAAGAATACAAGAAGAAATTATTCTTATAATAAACGGGAATATTTTTTTCATTTCATGGACTGAAAGTTGAGCATCCTTACCCTTACCTCACAAATATTACAGACTAGAGGGCGCGCGCAGCTTCGCCTGCTTATTTGGACCCTTAGGGGTTCTAATAAACCATGAAACACGTGTTCAATGAAATATTTTAATAAACTACGAAATACGATTTAACGATTTAATGATATATTTTTAAGAGTCTCAGTTTCAAATTTTATAAAAATTGGTGGCGATTTAAAGATTTTCCCATACATATTTTCAACCCCTTATTTGCACCCTTAGGGGGAGAATTATAGAAAACCATGAAAGAATTGTTCAATTAAATACTCTTAAGAGTCTCAGTTTCAAATTTTATAAAAATCGGTGGCCATATAAAGATTTTTCCATACAAACTTTCAACCCCTTATTTGGACCCTTAGGGGAAGAATTCTAGAAAACGATGAAGTACGTGTTCAATTAAATACTTTTAAAAATCTAAATTTCAAATTTTATAAAAATTGGTGCCGATTTAGTTTTTTTTTCCATACAAACTTTCAACCCCTATTTCACCCCTTTAGGGTTAATTTTTTTACGAAAAGTAAGTGATTACGAAAGTAAACATCTGTCTAAATTTCACGTTTTTACCATCAGCGGTTACGGCTGTGCGTGCGTCTTACCTCAGTCAGTGAGGACAAGTCCTTTTATATATATAGATATGAAAAATTAAAAAAATACTATTTCTTACCAATATCTGAGGCACATCCATGTAATACTAAAGCCAGGATCACATTAAACACTACGCCGCACCCTGACACTAGCATCATCATGTCTGGCTCTATGTTGTACTCGCCGGTGCGTATGCGCAGCGCCGCTACATATACAAATATACCAGTCAATGCCCATATTAGGAGAACCGATGTCATCGCTCCTAGCACCTCTGGAAGAAAGACAATATATCTTAGAAATAATTATTGTCCTAATAAAATATTTTGTTTTCCTAATAAGAAACTATAAGCGCAACGGTTTTGGTTCGATTAGCACTCGGTAGAATGAATTATTGTCATTTCCCTGCTCTGGTAACAGGCCAGTAATCGAACCCACTACCTGCCGCGTTTACAGTCGCACGCGTGTATCAGTGCGCCACGACTGGCCTCCACTGATTTAATTTCTGTTGAAGAATTATTTCATTATTCCATAGGTGTATCGAGGCCAGTAGCCAGTAGCACATAGGCACACGGGTTCCATTTCCCCTCGAGGAAATGGAATATTTAATATTTTCATTTCTCCGCTCTAGTTCTGCGACTCAATAGGCAATTCTCCAGAATATGAAAGTGGGGATACATGGAATAATACGGAAGTGTCTTAACTCTTAACCGTACGTTCCCAGCTTCTCTCTGCCACCCCGCTATGTGCTGGATACAACGTGAAGATAAAAAAATAATAATTGAACACATTTTATTTACTACTGATCACTACAACAGTAACAGTAGGTAACCATAAAATCATAACATAATTTTTTTTATAATCAGCATTAAAAATAATTAATGTCTATATTACGTTATCACAAACAGTTTAATTTGATAAGAATATTTATATCAACTATATTTCATTAGTGACTGTCACACTGATAAAATTAGCACGTGACGTTTATTAAACCTAATTTCCGATAACGTTTGTTAATTAATATACCACATACCTTGATGAAAAGTTACTTGAAGTAAAGTAGGTGAAAAGGATTTTAAAATGATAGTGAGAAATCACTTTATATTCTAACTAATT